>JABASF010002311.1:0-15474 GCA_019776145.1 Harlomillsia oculata
AACTTATGAATTTCTCACGTTACCCTTCACACCGACCCTCAGCCTATTTCAAAAATTAGTAGGAAATACGCTGGCCTTCATTGTTATGATAATATGGGAAAAGAAGGGCAGAACTGTATACCATTACTGTATCTGCTGCATGCTATGATATTTATTTAAATTACCACTTTTTAATGGCTAATACTGTTGATGAGAGTGTAAAAATCCATAATTTATAATCGTCTGGTTGAGAAATCCGAAAATGCTTGACTGATCAAGTCAAAAGTCTGACGTAGTTCTCTGAACGAATACCACTTGTGTATTTGTCCAGACCAAAAACTAACAGAGCATAAAAGAATTGTTGCATGCGGTAGCTTTTGACTTTTGCCCATCATCCATCCTACCAGAATAAGAGTCATAAAAGTGGAATAGCTTCAAAGTTCCTTTAGCTCTAATTACGTCCCCGACATGACGGAAGTAATGTAAATAAGAGGGAAGCCGCATCTTCTCGAGATGTGGAACTCATGACGAAACGTCTGTATCGGAGAAAGGCGAATTAAACAATCACTTTGAAGACGAAAGGGTCCTTCCACTAAGTTTGTATCAGAACGTCGGATCATAAAATAAACTGTGTCGCTCCCATGAGCAAATAGTCGTCGCTTCACTTCAAAGGCATATTTTTTGAGTGAGCAAACTATATACACCTATACAATACGGATCAACATATTATTTAAGCTGACTCCCTTTTACTAACATCTTGTCATTTTCAAGCTAACAAAGTTCTAAGACAAGACATTAACAGCGTCTCTCATCTTGTTTTGGTCCTTGTTTACAACATGAAACAATTTCTCGGCCCTTCAAATCAATAAAAATTGTTATTTAATTAAATATATTTACATAGTTTCATAACCCTGTAGTTAAATTGAAATGGATTTGTTGTAACAATTTGCAGACATGGCCATTTGGGTTTAATCGAATGAGCAGCGGGACCGGAAGTGGAGGAGCGGGAGGAGGGAGCGAAGGAGACTCGGGCGGCTCAAGCTGTGCTTGGGATGATGTCAAAGACTGTGTCCACCTGGACCCTGACGACGAGGAGGAAGATGAGCTCGACTGCGAAGATCCGCATGTTTCATCCCATGCTTCCTTGTATCCTTCACACATGCTTTTGCAACAGAGTCCCATGATGCATCAGATTCCTCCTCCAGGTCCATTTCAGTCCAATCTCCTCTCCATCGGTTAACACACCGGAACAGTCAAACAACCAATAGCACCGAGCGTGTCTACATAAACAACATCGTCTGCATTCTTTCTCGTAAGCTTTATGCACCAAGGATTCATTGCATTGTTACTCTAATGAAACAAAAACGTCGAGTCGTCATAGTATAATTTCCTATTATTTATTACATCAAGTTTACTCATTCGGCATTATACAGTTTGAAGTCATCAGTATTGTGTGAATGTGTCATCGTGTTTTTGATGTTGGTATTCGTCGCATCATCAGTTACACATTACATTTATTATCATTCATTTTTAGGAAAAGTCCCGGTGAACTTTACCAAAACATCATTAACTGTTTCAGTATTACAAAGTGCATAATATTTATGATATATGCAATATTGCATACGTTTTCTTATAAGTAAACGTAATGTGGTCTCACTTTACCCCTTGTGCACCCAATGTCAACTCTTTCACAGAAATGACACGGCATTTGCCTTCTACTCCATCGTCTCGTATTATATATTTCTATATACATCACTTACGTAACGTTATTAGTACCAACTAGCGGCACTTTAAAATTCCAGAAAAATTCCGACGCCCTTACGATTTTGTGGGTGTTCTTTCTTAAATCTTGTTTAGCTCTCATTCTATACAATGATTAGGTGATTAGGGTACTGCAGTGTACTGAAGGAACACAATATACAAGTGTCATGTTAGTGTCCTCACGGTTGAAAGGTTGAATGGAAGTTTTCCTATCCATCAAGCTAAAATATATTAAAATGAGCATAACTGTGCTTTGTAGGATTACGTAGGATATGTGACAAGAACCGTTGTTGAAAACTCGGTAAATATGTAGAATATGTAGTAAAATATCAGTTATGAAAAGTTCTATAGCGAAATGGAAGTATGAGTTGAAGTTCCCACAAAGTGTAGTCATAAATTGTCAGAATAGGAATAAAACAAAGAGAAAGGGGAATCTTGTAAAATGTAATGTAGTGTACGTACTAATTCAGCTATGTTAGAAATTGGAAATACTCGTTAATGTGTTAACTGTACAAATATATTGAAAGCAAAGAGTGTTTAAATCCCTGGAATAGTGGATAAAGGTTGAATCTACAGTAAGGGCCACTAATGGGCATGCACTCCAGGGGACATGTCACTCAAGTCTCATTACACGCTCACTTGTTGTAAGAAAACATGAAAAATCCACAAGCAAGTGGAGATGTGATGCTGGAGGACGCACCACTGACTGTGTTTTTTAGGTTGCTGGTGAAAATGAGAATTCTAAAGTTAATAAAGATGGAAAACGAAAGCATAAATAAGTGGGTGGTTGACGTCTTTGAAAGGAACTCACACAAAGGACTCAACGTGCTACATGTTAGATGTTACGTACAATTTCATGTCACTTGAATTGGCCTGCACAGATTAGGTTTCTCTTTCAAACTTTTGTAAGTAGTCCTCATTTGTCATTTACTTTAAAACAAGAGAAACGAGTTTTAAGAGAAAACATTTAAAAAATGCAATTTTCCTTGGTATATATGAGAATAGGTATTGCAATGTTGAAGCATGGGTAAAAGCAAACTTTTTCAAATTGTTTTCTTTGTTCGTCAAACTTTGTCATTGCCATTGTAAAAGTTTTTGATTATTTTTCATTAATTAATGCTAAACTCTTTCCAATTGTTTCGTTATTTAAGTTTGTCAAGTTATTGTATAGCTTTAATTAAAATGTAACAAAAATGTAATATGAACAAAAGAACAGTAATTATACAAGTAAAGTCCTTTTTTTCGTAAAGTCATAATTAATTAATTAATTGCAGTTTCAGCGTCTCTACAATAACCTTCATTCTGATAGCACCATTGGGGCTGAATTTGGTCGCAGTTCAAATTTCGCATTTGCATTCTGTTACGATTTTCAAACATTCGATTTTCAGCAAGAACCCAGTTTGTTGATGGATTTGACCATAGGCGTTCCGCCAAAGCAGCACCACGAGGCCAAATTCTGCTCTCAATTGTAGCATGATCGGCCTGGATTTAATTATAAATCACAAATGTGTCTTTCTTGATTTGATTATTCATCAAATTATAAATTAATTTTATTTCTCATGAGTTACCTGTTCCGTCCACAAGGCCGCTTCTCCTCCAAGAATAAGACCTTTCTTTATAATCCGTTCGGTTTCCTCCCTAGTTGAAACATTTTGGTAAATGCGCACAGGATTGTTCATGTATACTTGCTGCAACCAAAAATGTAAAAGTACTAAATGTCTACTTATTCAGATGCCAAGTACTTAATTTTTAGAATTAAAAATATCATTCAACCTGCCAGCCTTTGTAAGGAGAGCACCAATTCGTAGCACCGTTTCCAATCCAAGCTCCAAAACCACAGTCAAAATACCACGCATCGTAATTAGAGAAAATTACTCGGTAGCCTTTACCAAGCAGGAACGGAATTAATGGATCGGATCCTTTTGTGCACAAGAAATATTTGAGAAACCAAATAATTTATCATTTTAAAAATACCGTAATAATCCCATAAAATCATTGAAATATACCAGTTGTCCATAGTTGTATAATATATTTTGACTTTGGCAGGTATTTTTCAACGTGTGTTATCCCAGTCAGTTCAGAAGTCCATAAAATAGCGTTCATGTCTTTTGCTTTACTATAGTTTGATAGCATGCTGTATGCTAGAAAATGCATTCCCATAAAAATTCTCATTACACAGTAAATTTGAAAGTAAAGATAACTGGTTTAGTTGTTTGTGTGCATACCGCGTTCTTGAAATGATCCCCACAAATCTAGATAATCTTCTAGGGACCTATTTTTCTTATTTTTTAGCATCCAGCTCGTAATGTCAGAACTGCTGTTCCAACAATTAACGTTGACCTCGTCACCTCCCATATGGAATAGGTCGTTCGGAAAATAATCGAGCATGTCTTTGTAAACGTGGCCTATTTTGTATTTATGAAAACGGTGTGTAAACTAAGATTTTTAAGACGACATTCAAAAAATGCTGAGATCCTAATTTTCATTACCTAAGACGTCGTACATAGCTTCATTTACCGGATTGAGTTGACCACATGGAGGCTCCACACAATACTTGTACCAAGGTTCTTTGTTCACACAAACAGCCAAGTTGCCTTTTCCTTCTTTAGGACCCCATTGCCAGCCGTTTCCTTCAAAGTGACAAAGATAACATAAAATCTCTCCTATGTCTCAAAACTAAAGTTAGAAGCAAAGTCTTTAAATGCCCCAATGTTCCACACTACTCACCAACGTGAGCTGGAGCATCAAATTCAGGCACAACTTTCACACCCCGAATCCTTGCGTATTCCACAAGACTTTTCATATCTTCAATGCTGTACACTTGATCGAAAGAGTATGCTCCATATTGAGTAAGCTAATTCAAATTTTAAAAAACGATTCCTGAAGTCTTTTGTGTCATTGATTATATTTGAAACATTAAATTACAGTAGTAATTTTTCAAAGACTGTTACCTGGGGCATACTTTTGGAATACATTGGGAAAGAATGAGTGTCTGTTATGTGCCAATGAAACATGTTCAATTTGTTGTATGACATTCCATCAATTAACCTACGAAGAGTGTTCATTGGTATGAAGTTCCGGGATGTGTCCAGCAGGATTCCTCGGTAAGGGAAAAATGGTTTGTCTTGAATCGTTACGGTGTTCACAATCTGGAATACCATAAAATCAACAAAGAATTATTGGACCGAAAGTACATACTAATGAAAACTCTGATTTAAAACTGGTACAGGACAGGTGGAAGGAAAGGTGAATGTTAATGAGGATAATTAGGGAGATTGGCAAAAATGTCGTTGGTAGTGGGGAAGGATCCTACAACCTTCACTTATTCGGAACGATGAACAACGGATTGAGTTATACCCACCAACATTATTATGTGCCAATAGTAGCTCAGGTTGATGCGATTGAGAAGGAAAGCTAATGTACAGGTATTTACAAAATACTATTATGACAATACGCATCTATACATGAAACTGTATATCAGTAAGAGTAAATGTACTATGTTAATTGTCTGCTTGAAACTTTAAGGACATTGACAAGACAATGCTGATTACAGGAGATGTACACAAAGCATAATGTCATTTTAACGAGACTACCACAAGACAAAGAAACAGCACCTGAAGACAATTCTTTTCATTGTCGTATGCGATAAGTTGACTCAAAGTTTCCAGGCAATGGCGTGCTCCAAAGTATGAATTAGCTTGAATGTTGCAGGATACAATTTTCTGTATCATAAAACAATTAGTTATTTTGGGCCAAATTAATTAATTTATATGGCATATTGGAAGAACTGGAACTTCTTTATCTTCGGAATCCTGAAATTATGAGTTTTACTTTATTTTCCATGAGTTGAATAGACAATAAACAACTCTCGTCTGTTGTAAGTGTCAATTCAGGGTTTGGAGCAAACGGTGCAACAGCCAATGTAACCAATACAGAGTTTTCTGATACTGAATCAGTACCAGACTTGGATGAATTATTTTTCGAATCTGTGGACATCTGTAATGAAACCCCAATTATTGCTTTTGTTTACCCATTCATCATTGAAATGAATCGAGTTAAGGATTCCTTCAAGTAAATTTACCATTCCCATATAATTTTTAAAAATGGCGTAAGCTTGTTCTAAATCGCTATGCATTGTGGAAGGAGCTTGAAGTGGTTGTAGCACCATGTTGCTTGCATAGAAAGGTGTCAGGTCCTTTCCTAGGCTAATCTAAAATATTCAGAATGTTATTCAATCATTTTAGGATTTGCTGTTACATTTTTTCTATTTTTGCCGATAACTCCAATCAATATTGACGTAAGCAACGGACAGGAAAACCAACCTTTCCTGTGGGTAATGGCCAAAGTGCGCCGTATTTATGGCAATTCAATTTACACACGCTAGCCGGATTTGCGACGTCAAAAGGCTGAAGGTCTGCTTTGGCTGTCTTCAAACATATCTCGTTTTTACAGACCCATGTCCATGGGAACTCCCTTGGAATGAACAATGAAATAATATTCAATCAATACTTTTATAGGTCAATCTTTTCAAACGAACACCGTTTTAATATTCAATATGTAGTGTTTGCTCTTTTGCGACATGCGACATCGGCAAAGCAGGACCAGAGACGACGACACGAGATTTGCATGAATCGATAATTCACTAATCACGTAGTACTATAAATGTCAATGCTTATCGTGTCGTTCAATGGAATCATATTATTAATTATTCCGTACTACCGAAGACTATTACACCTGCATGCATAATGCGCCTCACGTTTCTTTTACATTTTTAATGAAACGTTAATGTTGCAATGATGCAGCATAAAATTAACAAAAGGAAAAGTGCCATCTGGCCTATTCATCTTATGCAAGTCAAAATCTTGTTGAATTTGTCTCACGTTACTACGAGGTTTTTTTAAAAAATACAATGTACTAAAAATGTTTTCTTACCCCATAGCATTCTCTTGAGCAAAAACCACGCAAATACCGGTTAGCGAAAGAAAAAATGCAAAGTGGTTTAGCCGACGCATGATGATGATCCTGAGATCCTATTATGCTCAAAGTGTCGTGTTTTTCTGAATGTCAACCTAAGATAATGTGAAAGGCATTAGTACAGTGTACTCTGGGATGCAATTTGAGTATTAGACCTGAATTTGAATCAGGACAATTTTGAAATAACGAAAACAACAACGTATATAAGGAAGAACAAGCTCACAAATAATGAAAGTTGAAGAGACACGTTTGGGAATATTGCAACAAAACTTGCAACCACGAGCACACACGAACGGAACCACTCAACCAACAAAAATGTCAAGTCTCAAGAAAATGTTGTTGTTGGGCCGAGCACCTGAGACAGAATGACGGCGAATGGCCCAGCAGAGGACAATGAGCCTAGCAATATAAATATAAGAATAGTAACGATGAGGAATGCATTATGCATTTCCTTTAGATTATCCGTTATTGTCTGTCAGAGTCAGAGTTCATCTTGTAATGCACTTCAAAAGGAGAACATTATTTTATGAATCTTTCCCTTTGAGTTCTAACTTCCAACTTAACCAAATCTTGCCGTCAGCAGACGTGAAACGCGTGAAACTCTTTCACCTGTGACTATCCCTAACGGAATGTAAACAAATGCAAAAGGTAGCAGATTCCGTATCTAACCTATATTTATATTATATTCAAGATAAAACGGTGTTTAATGCACAAAGCTCATGTAGACAAGAATAACCACTGTGACTCTGGCAAGCACCTTGTTCAACCACTTAACACTTTGCTCTACCGATTACTCAAGCAAATATTGCAGTTTTTGTTTCTTTTCTCGGTGCGCATTGAGATTGCAAAAACCTTTCAGCCTAATACAAAGACATAAATTATTTTTGAAAAGTAATTAGTGCTCTCTAATTTTTACGCTGTTATGTTCTTAAACTCAATGAATTGTAAAGCATTGAACGTATTTTCTTGGCCAAAAGTCAGTCAACTACCCTTAATTTAATGTTCAAACTACGGGTAAATGATTAGATGGCCGCAAAAACTTCAACAGTCACATATTTTAAGGTCACAGTGTCATCATCATAGCATTGATCAAAAGGGAATCAAAGTAGGAACCAGGACATTATTTGATTTGACAAAGTGAAAAATATTTTTATTATTATTATTATACTATAAGTATAAGCTCTAATCTACCATTAGATATATATAGTATAACAATTGAACTCATGATTCATAAACTGTTGACAAAAACTATGGTACATGTATGTTCAATAAAGATAACCTTTGTCAACAGTACCAAAAGTGCAAAAAGTGCTACAACCGCTTTCGTCATCATTACAATAATGCGTTGAGCAAGAACTCTATCGAGTTTGCTTCAAGTGAGAAATGGTTTTCTAACCGGCCTCTTCCGTTTGGCAGAGCTAGGTGACTCTTTACGTCTCTTCGCTTTCACTTTCATCCTCAAACGTATTTTATACTTTATCAGAATGTTACAACTGGACAAAAATCATATTCCACATCGGTTTTTGGTGTTGTATGTCTGGAATTACAATGCTGGAAGACGGAATGCTGGAATATGGATTATACTACGCAGGCATTTTGTTCTCGTTCGAATAGGTTCTTGTGTAAAGTAAAAGGATAATGGCGTTTAAAAAACAATGTTCGGATGAGGCGAAAAGTAAAGGATGGACGATGTTCATGGTAGATTTGCAAGTTGAAGTGTAGCACATTATGGTGTAATTTGCACGTGCTTGGGAATCATTGACTTGACTCCTGATTACATACATTAAGAAATTTGATTATACAGCTTCTTTGTCTCGTTTTGAAGGAAAATTGTGCTTAAGATGTTGTTGTTGCTCTGATTGTAAAAAGGAGGCGAAAATCTATGATGTGCAAAGTGCCAATGTCGGAACAAGAGGAACTGCAGTTGGGTGCATTTCAGTAGCAGAGCACTTGAGCACATTGAAGAGCATTTTGCTAATAACGTGGCGAGCAGTCTGTAATTGAAGAAGCACGCAGCACATGCATCATCTTCCCACAATTCCCACTGATTGCTATTTACATGGCACTTGCGTGGTCGGCTTGTGCCATAATCCGTCTCAACTGTAAAAGCGGAAATGGGACGCGACTTTTCTTGTTCGTTTTTACTCTCGTCTTCATCACCATCAACCATCACGATCACGATCATCTTCAAATCTACTTCTTTTTCAATGGAATACAATGTCTGCGTAGGACTTGTACTAACGCCACCAAGATTTTGCGTGAGTGATGTATGCGAGATGCGAATAGAAAATAAATGGGATCTCAAGTTCACATTTCAAATGACATTATTGACACAACGCAAAAGAAACTGCCTCTTTCCAATTGTAGACAAAGAAGTTGCAAATTTTTTTTCAAAAATTCCAGTCTTACTAGAATGGCTTGAAAAATCTGTTGATTAGCATGCAGAGATGACCATTTGTGTCATAGCAGTAAAATTAAAGCGATACGATTCTTTGTTTGAAATACCCTTTTGTGTTGTGACTTTCATTAGGATTGCACACACACACATGTTCTTTTAGATGTTAGAATGTTTGGGTTTTGTAGTCGTGGCATCTGGAGAAGATGAGCAAGTCCAGGAGAAGCGTCAACGGAATGACTGGAGAGGACAGGTGAGTTTTGCCCAGTTGAATTTGTGATAAGGTTTTAGGTGAGGTGAGTCGGGGGCAAAAGTTGGACACAGTGGCTTGCCTTGAAGATCAGCTGGGTCGTTGGCCGAGTGATTTCTCAGGCGGAGTCTTCAGGGTGAACAACTGTTGAAGGTGAGGGAGATGCTCTCGGGTCGATGCCACTCTCATTAGCTCACCTGTAAACTTCAAGATGAGTTTCAGGACACACAGACCCAAGCTTTTGAGCCGGCCATGCACTTTTTGGTTTCAATTCTCCAGCTTATTCAATGCAATGCATACCACGTCAACTCAATATCATATTTATCCGAATCTACCGAATCCATGAAACTTTTTGTCTTTCATCATCGGACATAAACATCCTGTCTGCATACACTAAATATAATTTGATCCTTGTAGGATTTCCATGTAGTCTATATGAACTTTGACTCACGACTCACAAGCGCTAATACACCACAATATAACTATCCTTACGGACGAATTGACAGCACGCTGAGCATGATGCTTGCCCACGATTTCACGCATAAAAGTCATGGACAAAAGGAGAAGTCAAAGCAATTGCCATGTTTCCTTAGAAGGTGAAAGGTCACCAACAATTTTGCACATTTCAAGGATTTTTACTAGTGTCAATTATGCTAACATAGAGCATAAATGACTCAGGTTGAAGTATGGAAAAGTTTTTCTGATGATGCCAAATAATACTATTTTCCACAAGCATACGGGAACGATTAATGCAAATCTCAGTGCTTGAGCCAACATAAATCTTTGGCTTAGCAGCTCAGAGCGCACGACCCGCCACATTACCATTAATTACAATGATGACACGCTCATGCGATTTCTCATTCAAGTCTGGTTTCTGTATAAACTAATCTCTAAGGAATTTTTTTGCAATATTTGTGTAAAAACTGCAAGTATTTTTAGTTTGTCTGGGAATGAAATTTTAAATCTTGGCTAGTAAAAGTGAAGAAAACATTGATTAACACTAGTGTGCGTGAGAAGATGGATGGGAAGCCATCAACCACCAGCGCACCGGTTTGGATTGTTTGCGATGAGGCTCATGATGCTACTCCTTATCAGACAGTTTTTACCTTGCACCCTTGAAGTGCAGGTTTCAATTGCGTGGGCCTCAGGTTCCTACAAAAACTGTATGTGAAGCTTGAACGTCTGATTACTATAGCTATATACTACATTAAGATGATGTAGAAGAGGAAAATATTTAGGGTTCTCTACGTACAACGAGAGTGAGAGTGTATCGGAGAGTAAAAGTTTAAAAGGGCTAAGGTTTCATGAGATTGTGCGCCAATAACCTGATAAACTAATTGGGATGAATGCCCCAACCCAACCGACCATTCGTCATAAAAGAAAAAGAAAAAGAAGAAGAGGTCATGGAATGCAGCACGGGAGACTTTGGATGAGGTGCAAAACAACGCAAGATAGATCAGATCCAGGCAAACAGGACTTGGACTAGAGCCAAAGACGTGAAGATGAACTTAACAAGAAAGGAGTGAACAACGAACATTGTTGGACGTGAAAGGTTGGTGTTTGCCGTACAATCGTACGAAGAATCAAGTCGTCGTCGTCGTTAGCAATTGGAATATAGTATAGAAGAGTGGAAAATGCGAAAGCGAATGGTATCATGGTTTCATGGTATGACAGGAGTTTCCATCGACTGAGTAGTGGCCAAGGGGCCTTTTCAACCGAGGGGCTTTGCTCCAAAGCTGGTCAAAAAAAAAATGCTGAAGACTGGGATGTAAAACAGGATTTTGACGAATAAAATATGAAGGGAGTTGTGTGCGTTGCATCGCTCAAAAGCTCCAACAAAGTTGCCAAAGGTACGCTGCTAAAAAGACAAAAAGATGATTCGTATTCGTAAGTGAGATGCGAGGTGAGGAGACTGAATAGTTTGACCAGGTCCATTGGCATTGTTGCTCAGTGGAAGAAGAACAAGTGGTTGCAAACAACAAGGGGGAAAGAAATCCAGTCGTCGGTTTCTTCTTCATCGTCCTCGTCTTTTTCGCTTTTCCTCGCTCCTTCATCTCGTCACTCAGTATTAAACATCGGACCCGAGTGCATGACCTCTTGCCCACTCTCTCTTTCAGCATTCACACTGCTCACGGCTACGGACGCGGCTAGTGGACAGTTGTAGTGTCTGACCCTGTGCCTGATTCACTACCTTTGGATCCCTAGTTTACTTGATAATTATACAACAATTCGCCAATTTGTTAATTAATTGTTATTATTTATTCATAAATTTTAATATTAATATTCGTCCGGCATGGACAAGTTCAAATTTCTTCTTGTCGTCGCCACCGTGGCTGTGCTGGCCATGGTCTACCTTCCCGGAGAGTCTCAAGGGCAGTCATACTTTAGGTGAGCTCTTTGTCTCCTTCACTTTCTCCAGATGCCCCATGCAGAGCCGCTCCTCTTCCTTTCTACCAATTCCCACGCCCAATTCATCTCTTTCCCCGCATTTGTTTCCCCATCTTTATTTTCCACTCTAATTTATCCAAAAGTATGTGTTTTATTTGGTTTTATTTTTAAAATCTTTAAAAACCGTATGAACTGTAATTTGTAATAGAGCATATGGATACTAGAAACAACTTGCACTGTCATCGCTTTTTATAAAGTTATAAAAGCGTGTCAATGATTGCGATCATTACTTAATTTTGATGTACATTTGTATAGAATGCCGTCACCATGGACATATGTTTGCAAGAATGGAACCTGTGCCAAGAAGCTCAGGTCAGATTCAACCGTCATTCAGTCCTTGGATACCTGTCGATTGAGATGCGGTCGATTCCGTGCTATTTGGCCTAGACCCACAGGTTGGCATCGTCTTTCGTCGTTTCTTTGCGTATTTGCATGTTTGTTGGTTTGAGGTGGTTTCTCAGTCGTATATTATGTACAAGTTGCATGCCAATGTTCAAGATGAAACTAAAGGTCACAGTGTAGAATATAAACAAGTGGAATGAAAGGAATGGACCGATACTGCGTAACCTGTTATTTTAATTGTCTCCAGGCGCACAACTTCACATTTGCATGTGCACCATGTTTCCTTCTTTCAAGCCTACGTCTATTCTGTTTATTCCTTCATTCTACAGAATTGTTTTTTGTCTGGATGCTGTTTTTCGCTATGCTCCAGTTGCTTTTCTGAGAGAGCATGTCAAATAAAGTTCAAATGATCAGATTTCATTAATGCTGAAACCATGAATTCTGCACAGGGGATGTGGAGCTAAGTCGAGTGGTTGTCCCATTCAAGCCACAGAATTTGCGAGTTCTCCCGGTCACTGCCCCAACTGACCGAATTCGAGAGCTCCTCAACCGTGTCGTCACTGACTTCCAAGGGAATATTTTGAAAATGCATCCGAACTATGTGGACGGTGGATCAAATCCATTCGACAAGCAATATGACAACGTAATTGAAGGAACTGTTGTTCAAGTCCAGGTACGTATGAATTTATTAATGTCCCATGTTTAGGGTTCAAAAAAGAAGCGTTGTCGTCGTCGTTGATGTTTGCGTATTATAACTTATAACAGTTTCATTTTCATACAGGTCGTCGTGGATGATCCCGAAGAGAGATTGACTCTGGAGACTTCGGAAGGTTACAGAATTGACATTGAAACTCAAGGTAACATTGTTACGGCGGAAGTGCGAGGAGACACGTTTTTCGGTGCTCGGCATGGTTTGGAAACTTTGAGTCAATTGATTGCTTACGATGAGCAACGTGACACCGTGCAGATTGTTTCTGCGGGAGCAGTAATTGACCGACCACTCTTCGCTTACCGAGGCCTCATGTTGGACACTTCTCGTAACTTCGTGTCAATCAAAGCAATGAAAAAGCTTGTGGATGGCATGGCCTACAACAAACTCAACACATTGCATTGGCACATTACCGATTCTCACTCTTTCCCATTCTACTCTCAGCGTGTTCCTCAATTGACACTCTATGGTGCGTATACGCCCGAGAAAATCTACTTCCCTGAGGAAATCAAGGATTTCGTCGAATACTCGCGCATCAGGTAAAAAACTGCAAATATATCGCAGCGAAGGAAAATGACCTTTGTTTTCTCATTGTTTGTTATATGCAAAAAAAACTTGGCTGAGTTGCGGACTTGTTTTTCTTCTTAGGGGAGTTCGCGTCATTCCAGAATTGGATGCTCCTTCTCACATTAGCAGTGGATGGCAAGGGCTTGAGCGCAGTAATGCTGTGCAACCAGGTGTGTCCGGGATTCTTGAAAAAAGCCAATTAGTACTCGCACGATGGAGATGAAGAGGCTTGATTTCAAGTTTTGTACACATGGACGAACTTTAATGGCTCTTGTTTCTCTACAGGTCCGAACACCATTCAGCCAGCTCCCGTGTCTGTGACGAGTGGAGGGCCAATGGCCGTGTGTGTGAACGCCGAGCCATGGAATCAATTCTGCAGTGAACCCCCATGCGGCCAGCTCAATCCTGTCAACGAGCAAACGTATCTTGTTCTCGGTAAGTAACTTGAAATGTCGTCTTGATTTATGAACGAATGCAAAAATTAGGATGCTTACAAAAAATGTGACTTTCAATGGAAGCGACTACACGATGTTTTCTTGATTTGTGCATTCGCATTCTTCAGGAAAGTTGTACAGAGATCTCCTCAGCGTTTTCGACACCGATGCATTCCACATGGGTGGTGACGATGTAAACTTCAACTGCTGGAACTCCAGCAAAGAAATCACCGACTTCTTGGCTGCTCAACGCAGAAACCGAACTGAACGAGAATTCCTTCAGCTTTGGGCCACGTTCCAGCGTCGTGCTTACGTTGAATTGGTTCGAGCAGCTCGTGGAACTGAGCTTACTCCCATCGTTTGGGCTTCCAATCTCTTAGTGCAAGAAAATATTGAGAACATCCTTGATCCAGAACGATACATTGTGCACTTTAGAAATAGCGGACGAGATCGTTCCTTGGCAGCTATGCTCGACAAGGGCTACCGAGTTGTCTTCTCTAACAGAGACGCTTGGCAATTCGACTGCGGTTTCGGTGACTGGGTGAGTATTGCATATTCATTGTACATTTTCATCATCTTCATCATCATAAATTTTCATAAAACCTGATGATTAAATTCATTTCGAATTTAATGCAGATGGGAGAAGGTCGTGGATCTTGCGGTGGATACAAAACATGGCAACGTGTGTATGACAACAACCCGCTCCGAGTGATTGCTCAATTGAACACTACGGAAGAAATTGATCTTCAGCCAGGTCAAGTGATTGGAGGAGAAGCTGCTTTGTGGTCAGAACAAGTGGATGAGATGGGTTTGGAAGCCAAGGTTTGGCCCCGTGGAGCTGCTTTAGCTGAGCGTTTGTGGGCTAACCCATTCTCCTCATGGAGGGACGCTGCTGACCGTCTCATCCACCACCGTGAACGCTTGGTTAAGCGTGGAATCTTTGCCGATCGCCTTCAACCCGAATGGTGCCTCCAGAATCAAGGGCGCTGCTCAAGTAACTGATCAGAAGACATTTTTCGTTAAAAAGCTTTAAGACCACTTGAAGAACACAGAACTTACTCTGAATTATTAAAGTTATGTCCAAAAATTATTTACAAGATCACCAGCCTCATTGTTGTTAGACTTAATATGCCGCCCGGCAGATCAGGAGGGGTACTACAAGTATAATAGGAAATAAATAACAATGTCCAGACAGAAAATAGAATGCGTGTTTACTGTATAATTTTATTTCCATTTTATAAGGTGAACCAAAATAAAATAACATATCATATAATTACTTATGATCGTGTAATACTGAAGTCCCTATTGCTATCATAAATTATCGCAGCCGTGGACATTTATGGACATTGTGCGGAGAAGCCTGCGTGAAACGATGAAACCCCAATAACAACTTTCTCCAATTAAAATAGAATGGAACTACTTCCTCAAAAGTAGCACAATGCTCAAGAAACGAAAACGAATAAGAAAAGAAAATCCGTCCAAAATGAACTCGCACAAACAACGTTTAAAAATTATTCCTCTTTTGCATAAGTCCGTCCATCACAATATAAGTAATGAATTTTATAAATCATACTCATAATATCACCTCCATATCCATAATATCTCCTTTGGAATC
>JABASF010002312.1:0-15469 GCA_019776145.1 Harlomillsia oculata
AGAGAAAGTAGCTCCTTGGTTCGGTGCTCAAGAAGTGTAAAAGAAAGTAGTTCGTGGGGGAAAGTACACGAAATTCAGGATGTTCGCACTAGGTAGTGCTGAGCCCACGGTAAGGAAACTCATACGATTTTGGTACGATTTTTAATTAGTTTCATTTGTTGTGTAAGTTATAAAATTCTGAAATTGTTATTTCGCAATCCCTGGTGATACTTTAATTGTGAATTTAGGAAAAGTGAAAGTTATGCCATCTGCACATCGTTCATATGCAATGTCACATTATTTTTTTATTGCCAATTAAAGCAGCACAATTTCACAAATGTATTTTTTGTTTTGAATGCATTGTCACGCTTTAAATTATAATAGTTTTCCAGGTTGCATAAATAGTCGCTTAGTTTTGGTCAACATCGAAAATGAATTATCCTGTAGGTGGTTGTGGAGCAGTGTTGTCGTGAGTGATCGTAGTCTGAAATAAAATTCAAAGTTGTAAGCCATTTTTATGAAAATGAATGATTAACACTGTCAATATTCCGAGGTTTGTTTTTGTTTGTTACCTGAATGGTAGCCATGTTTGGAAATGGAGCTACAAAAGCGTCCAAGTTGGCGATTCCGGGAGCAGGAAGACGATCGAAAGGATAACCCATTGGTTTTGCGTCAGGGTATTTTTGCAATGGAACTCCGCAATAAATGTATGGAGAATTACAGTTGATTCCGCTTCCAGAACTTGAAACCGCATCTTGATTTCCGTCGGTGATCATAACGAAAAGGTCGAAAACGCCTGCGAGGCTGTTGGTGCTATTTACTCCTTTGGGTAACAAGAGATGACTAGGCCAACCGCATCCGCAGGCTGGGGTAAGGATTTCTCCCAAAACATTCAAATTGAGCAACTCACTAACAGTAACGTCGGTGATCATAACGAAAAGGTCGAAAACGCCTGCGAGGCTGTTGGTGCTATTTACTCCTTTGGGTAACAAGAGATGACTAGGCCAACCGCATCCGCAGGCTGGGGTAAGAATTTCTCCCAAAACGTTCAAATTGAGCAACTCACTGACAGTATCTGGCATGTCGACAGTCAAAGATGAGTCGTCGGAAGATCGAGTAATTTTGGTTGTTCCGATTTTCACTGTATTCAGTAAGAACGGTTTTGTAAACGTTTGAACTTCTGCGGTTTAGTATGGCTATTTTGAAAAGTGCACTGCACATTACCTGTTGTAGGGAAAGCGTCAAGAGCAAAGAACAGGGCTCTTTGATCCGTCATCGACAAGCGCACGCCATTTTCATCGTATCTTGGTGCCATGAAAATACGCACCGTGATTAGGGTAATTAGCCAACAATAGCGTTGGATCAGTATTCACAATCGTAATTTCATACTTGAATGGTACGAAGTCAAGATTGGTTGTGCAAACTTGCACACCGTCGTTGTCCGAATTTAAACCAAATTCAGCACTCAGGGGCATATCCAGTGGGTTGCTACTCCAAAAAGTACGGAATGTGTTCACACTTTGGGCATTATTTGCATATGTGATTTTTATGTTCGAAATTGCAATAGCTTTCGTTAGCCCTAATGGAAAATTTCCCTGTTTATCAGCCAAAAATCAATTATACCATTCTATTAATTTAGATCATCGTTTGGTTAACTGTAGTTCCACCCTATTTACTAAACTTACCGCTACTGGGCTATAAGGTGTCAACTGCTGCTTGACTGAGTCAAAATATTGTTGCACAAGAGAATGCCACCGGTAGAATATGGGCTCTCGCATGGAAGTTATTTGTGCAGCCATAAGAGTCGGGGGAAGCTGCGAAATGACAAATTACTGTTAGTGAGTTGCTCAATTTGAATGTTTTGGGAGAAATCCTTACCCCAGCCTGCGGATGCGGTTGGCCTAGTCATCTCTTGTTACCCAAAGGAGTAAATAGCACCAACAGCCTCGCATGTTTATTATTTACCTTAACCTAATTAGTTGCAATGTTACCCTTCAATGGCATTTGACCACTGTTCGGCATTATTGTTACCACTCACGACTGTGCTGCTGTTTGATGTAGCAATCATAACATGTCCTTGATTGTGATACCCGATCCCACCGTAGTAAATAGGATTCTTACAGTAAACAGAGGCTTCAAAGCAATCTTCAAAGTCATCAATTCCGGAAAAATCAGTGAAAGCAGTATAAGTTCCGTCAGTCTAAGGAGAAAAGAGAAAGCATTCGAATATCGCCATAGAATACATGTGATCAATTCATGTTATCGTGAACGAACAAAGGTGTATTGTGCAACACGCACATTTAGCAACTGTTTATTATTGACAGCCTCCGTCAATCTGCTTGCCATTGTGTCCATGTCAAAATAAGGAAACCCGGCAGTTCCCATAAACGGCTAATATAAAACATATAATCAACAAACATTATCCCTTAAGCTTTCGTTTTTGAAAATAAAATACATGAAAAGATTCCGAACCGCAAATGGAGTGTTGTCCAGTCTGTCAGCCCAGTACGTATTTGCAGCTTTGCTGAACATATTAGCAAGATAACCTGTGCCCATAGTCGAAAATAGGGTGGAGTTTAAAGCAACTGTTCGTGCGAGTCCGTTTGTGAGACGATTGGCATTGTACCTATTTAATTCCACGAAATAATCGCATGTAAAATCAAATGTAATAATAAATTGTTAATCATTGAAACGTTTACAATGAAATATATTAGGTATTGTAATGTAATATACCGTGCTAGAATGTCCTTGTGCATATAATAGAAAAGTTCTCCACGACGATCACTCCGAGGAACTGGATAAAACGGAGAATAGTACAAATTATGCCAAAGGAAATGATGCAAGTTGCTGTAGGTGTCTTCACGGAAATACCAAAGAGCATTCTCGGGACCATTAGCAGAGCCGAGTCCGCTGTCGACAGCAACGCATGTCTAATTTAATAATCAAAAATTATGCTTATATTGCATTGTTAATATGACACTTTTGTGGTTGTTTATGCTGATCTTGAACGGAATTTCTAAAATTCATACACGTTGATTCAAAGGTTGTTGTGCCATTTGGATTGCTGCAAAGAGTGTAGGACCTGGGATTTGGTAATCAGGAATGCATTGAATAATTGATGGTTTTCCTAATCCAGCCAATACTGGTTGTTTAGAAACGATAGCTGTCAATGCGCCACACCATAAAGCTCGATGAATCTCAGATCTGTCACGGAGGCATCCTAACGTCTGAAGTATGGCAGTTGGACTGGACGAAGTATTAACAAAAGCCACCAAATTAGCCAAACATGCTCGATGTATTGGATTAAAGTCCCAGAAAAAGCCATTGCTAGGACAGTTTGTAGAGTAATATGATAAATCCGGTAAATTGGAGCAACTTCCTGACGACAAGGAGAAGTTGAAAAGCTGCAAGTATTGGTTTTGCAGGGTGATGTCCACAAGCAAAGCTATATAGAAACAAACAGTAATCTAGAATTCCATAGAATCAATATAATAGTACATATTAATTTGTGTATGGTTACATCATCTTGTTCTAAACTTACCAGAAGTGTTACTCAACAGTCTACCGACAGGTTGGAGAATTGTTGGCAGTAGATCCGGTAGTAGTTGTCCCCGTGCGGTCGCTGCACCAAAACACATTAAGAGCGCCGCTACGCAAACGACTGTTGCACTTGACCGCAACATTTTGATGTTCAGATTATAAGCTGAAAATTTCAAACTAATATGATTTTTAGACAAATCCCTGTGCTTAATATCCTGAACAGCTCGAGACCAATTTCAATGATGGAATAACCTTGTGTGCAAAAAGTTGACCAACGTCAATGTCAAGAATTACAACTTCATACATACACTACATATACGTCGTGGTTTGCAACACTTATCTGTCTTTCGGTTCACTAGGGTCATCATCATCATCAAAGACCGCAATTAGCACAAAAATTCCATATTTGCCAATCATAAAAGTCATATTAAAAGTCGTATTCAGCTTATTGGACTCGCAATGAACCATCATCGTCATATAAATGTGAAAGGTGCCGTGCTTTTATCTTTGTCAGGATACGTGCATACCTATAAGTAAGGCACTAAAAATGATTTTTAGATCATGATTTCATGTTGTATAATGTAATGTAGCATCGTTTAACGTGTTCCGAGTTCAGATATAAAACCAATATAATACAAGTTCCCTAGGGTCAGGTCACATGCCGTAAAGCGAGACTCTCATTATAATTTTTGTAATGATCGTGATGATGATGAATGACCGCTTGTCTGTCTGGTTACGAATGCAAAATAAAGGAACAAAGAACTCACTGGACATATAAGAGCTATGAACTTGAAAATTCTTGAATGAAGTGCCGATGAGGACAGGACAGACTTCAAGTGATATCATTAAAAAGTTAACCTTTGATACGAGCTGAGGTTGTTATCATCAGTCATAATAATTAAAGATGATGAGATCATGAAGGGTAACCGCTTTTATACATGTGCTAAAATGTCCTAAGATATTATACAGAATGAGGCAAAATCAAATATTAACTATAAGATGCTATTCTATAACACATCACATTTTACATTCTTACTACTTTTGATTTAACTCGTTGCAGCGAGAGGATTCACAAAACCCCAACCATAACTGTAATTGGGATAGGGTTGCAATGAGTTCAAATTAGGACAACTGATGCTACTCAATGGCAAACCAGGCTGAATCGCAGTGTTTTTCAAAATTTGCTTCACCGTGTCTTGGTCCATTTTCCAGTTTGGATACCTTTGAAGCATCAAAGCAATAGTTCCCGTCACTGATGGTGCCGCCATACTAGTTCCAGACAAGCAGGCGTAGTTGCTGTCCCCAGTGTTGAAGGATGATCTAATGTTTCCTCCAGGAGCCACAATCTCAGGCTTGACGAATCCTAAACTCTGATTTCCTCTACTGGAGAAGTAAGTGATGACATCCTGAGTAGAATTTAAGGTTGCTCCAACGGAGATAACCCCAGGTTCCCCGCCTGGATACGTTTGACTTCCACACAGTGGACCACTGTTTCCAATGGAAAATACGGTAATAATGCCCAATTTTTGCCAGGTTGTGACCATGTTAGCGTAGGATGTGCTTTGTTCTCCTCCCCAACTATTGCTGACAATATCCGGTCGTCTGCTTCCATCAGCATTAGTTCCATCTGCACGGGTTGGTTCTCCAATCCAGTCTCCGCAGCTAAGAAGTTGACTTTCATAACATGAACCTGAGCCATCACACCCTGCGCAAGCCATCCATGTCGCACCGGGAGCTATTCCAACAGTTTGTCCGACGATTGTTCCCATTGTATGTGTTCCGTGACCATTGTTGTCTACTGGCGTTGTGGTAAAGTTATATGGATCGTACCATCCGTATCCATCTCTTCGCCAGTTACCAGAAACCTCTTGATGACTCTGACGAACGCCGGTGTCAACAGAGGCTACATTAATTCCAACTCCATTGTATCCGCTATCCCATACGGCTTTGACATTAAGTTGTACAAGGTTCCAATTATTGGTGGCATCACAAGTGAAAGCTGTTTGAAACGTATGCATTGTAATTTTGTACTATAGTCTCATTGGGGAAAGACGAAAAAGTGGTCCTCTGCTTTGCTTACAGATATTAGGATGGAGTGAAATGATCATCTCAGGACGAAGACCCACAGCATCCAAAAATGGAATATTGTTCAGTAAAGCATTCACTTGATTAAGAACGGACTGCACTGGATTCAACAGAGTAATTGTATTCGAACTCCAGTTTACTTTATACTTGGCCTTTAATAGTTTCAACAAAGTTGTGACTTTTGACTGAGCAGGGGAAGTTTGGATCTCCTTCGGGAAGTGTGTCAAAAATATCTTCGTTGAATTCTAAAATATAATTACTTCCGACAGCTCGTTGATTAGGGATCTGGTTGATTCCTAGTGTCCCTGAATTAAAGACAACGGCAAACAACAAAAGAGTAGGGATAATCATTTCTTCACAGAATGTCTCTTTAACTTGTTTCAAATAACTGAGATGAGACTGATAAAACGATTATACTTTGCCAAGGTTTAAACGAACTATGACGGGAGACGCTCTAATACTCGAATTCTAATTCTGGAATTCGAATAACTTAAATATTCAAGCGAGGTTCAATTTCAAGGATTACCTAATCCTGTCATTTTACAACCAGATTTTTAACCATTTCATATCATTTATTTTAATGTTTTACAGCTTTAACTACATTATTTGTCTTGTTTGTGCTTTACTGAGTATAATTCAATCTGTAAATGTAGCCTACAAATCCACAATGCGCTCACACTAACGTAACATCACATAGAATTGAAAGTAAAGACAAGTTATGCACAGATGATCGCATAGACACTGTCATGTCATGTAACTTTTGACGTTTCTTCTATTATACAACAAGAGCATTCGATGTAAGTTGTAGTACTTATAAGCGAATTTGTATAATGAGCAGAATTCAAAAACCGATTGCAATGTCAGTTTATTTTACTTTTTAACATTCGTTTGTATTCACTGAATTGTAGGTCCGTTCGTATGTGTCGTTGGTCGTTGAAAGCTGAAGGCTTCACACGTTTTTATACCGTACGGTTACACGGTCAGTGTAGTCAGCGTTAACTGTTAATGTCTGGTGTGAAACAATTGCATTGTTAATGCTAATGCTAATGCTTAATTCATGATCGTATGGAAGTTGCATGTTTAAAAAACGTTGTTCTATATTGAAACAACACGCTCAATCATACGATAGATGCTATTTATTTGTGGTCCATCCCGTGTCACTGCAAAAGTTTTAAATGTCAATAATAAATATTAAATAAAATGAAACTTCCATGAAGATTTCTATTTAAAGTACTAGAAGACATACAAAATTGATCCTTCCCAAAGTCCAAGTAACTATACCAATCCCAGCATCCGTTTGGGTTGACGGTGATGTTTGTTGTTTGTGGAAACATGACAATGATGTCATTTAATTCCGCAACTTGTAAATAGCCAGAGTGTCTTGCGTACGCATCTCCAATTCTTTCCATGAACTGTTGACATCCATGCAACGAAACATGAAACTTACATTGGATAGTTCCATCTCGACAACGGGAAGGAACGTATAGAAGCCCTTCCGAAGACATGCTGTTGAATGGACTAGCTCCAAATTCTGTTTGATTGAAAGTAATTAATTCTTGAACGAGCTCATCTCCCATTGGTTCAAAGAGTTGCCCATTGTACAAGAAATTGAGAGTGTGGAATGCACCATTCCAAGAGCAGTTGTTGATAAAGAAAGGCGGAGAAATCGTGTCGCATGCTGCCCCGTAATTATGAGTCGGCTATAGAAGAAAGTAGAAATCGATTTGGATGCGACGATAATTATTGTCATTGTAAAATGTTTGATCTTCGTAATGAAAAATATTCAAACATACAAATCCGTGCTGTGCCTCAATCGTCAATTGAGATTGTACATGAGCATTATAATGCTCATAAACTCCGATAACATTTCTTCCATTCCTGAAATTTACTGTTGTATCGTTCAGGCCATGAAATACAAAAACTCGTTGTCCATTAAGATTCAAAGGATTATCTATTTTTCCGCTTAATTCAAGGCTATCAATTGTTGATATCAAACTGTAAAGTGGAAATACTTCAGGTTTGTACATGCATAAATACACAAGGGATAAATCTTCATTCGCGTTTAATGCGCATCCAAATGGTACTATCATATTGACAAAAACAGTTAAAAACGCCAATAAGTTTTAATTTTTAAGAAAATATGTCGAAAAATGTTACGTCCGGCGAGAATTCCGCAGCCTTTAATTACAGCCGAGCGTGCAATGTGTAACTGCATCGCCATTGCTGCTCCGGAAGAAAGCCCACTTACAGTGATAGAATCTTTATCACAATTGTAGCTCTCTGAATTCAAAAACGAATAATTAAAAAATTTAATTCTATTCAAAGTAATTTTGAATAATAGTGCCCATGCAGTAAATTATTCTGTCTAGTTAATGTCACCTAGTCGAGCACTGTGAATTTCAAAGCTTCTTAATAAACCAATCGTAAGTACAATCCATAGATGATATGGTTTATCCATATTTTTGGTAAGTTCTGATAGAGATTGATAGACAATTAAAATTAAGAGTAAAGAGTGGAACTTTGTCTTATAAATATAACCAAGCCAAACTAAAGAATAGACGCAAATAATTTAATACACTCTCGTACGTTACGTATCCTACACTCTTCACGTTATGGGCTCTGGTAATTAACAATAATATCCACCACACATCAAATCAAGGTTCTGATGCTGAACAAGCTCAGACGATTGCAAAACGATATACCAACGTAATCTACGTACGGGTGATAAATCTTCGAATGAGAAATTGAGATCATCACTATTGATATGATATGACATGACAAATCATTATTTACAGATTTGTTACTGTGATTGATATTGTAAAGGTTGCTAAAATTCCATCTGTTTTTATTTTCAAATCATTTAAAAGAAGTGCAATTTTATATTTAAGTCAGATATGAGGCTTGTCATATTAGTTATTATATGTTGCATTTAAGTGGAATTATTCCACTTCCAAGTGAATAATGAAAGCAACAAATTAACCAAACATAGAACATGTTTTGGACGTTGTACGTGCTTCATTATTTGTCGCCTTCAGAGCATCGATACGTCCAGCACCGTAGTTGAAATTTGGAAAGCAGTTTCCAGGCAGAGGGTACGGGCAGGCCATGGCAGCAGAGGAGAAAGCTGGCTGAACTGCCGAGGATTGGAGAGCTTGCAAGATCTCCTTATATCCCCACGTCGGATTCTTTTGCATCATGAGAGCAATAGTACCCGCAGTGAGGGGACAAGCCATGCTGGTTCCACTCATGCATTGATATCCAGTATCGGACGCATTGGAAGCAGACCGAATGTCAGATCCTGGTGCACTGATTTCGGGTTTTATGGCCCCAGTCGTGGTTCCACGGCTGGAATAATCAGCAATTGGATCGTTGGTTCCATTGGATGTAGATCCAACTGAAATGACATTAGGATTGTTTGCGGGACTTGCACCTGTACCACACATAGGACCGGAGTTTCCGAGTGCGAAGACTGGGATGATGCTTTTATTTCTCCAGGTATTAATAACGTCATCGTACCAATTGGTTTTCATTGGTGACATAATACCCCAACTGCAACTTACAATATTAGGGCGTTTGGTTGCGTCTGCACTGGAGTTGTCCCACTTTGTCGGACGTGCAATCCATTGACCACATAGGAGAAGTTGAATTTCTTCGCAGGTATCCGAATTGCAACCTCGACATGCCATCCAAGTTGCTCCTGGTGCAGCTCCGATTCCATTCCTCCCTGCGATTGAACCCATTGTATGGGTACCGTGACCGTGTCCGTCCATGGGGAATTGATTATAGTCGTATGGGTCGTACCAACCATACCCGTCATTTCGATAGTTGTCTGCAAGGTCCTTGTGCGTGTAGCGAACACCGGTATCAATGTTAGCAACTACGATTCCACGACCGTCATTGGTATTACCCATTTGCTTCCAAACTTTGTCTGCACCGATTCTCAAGACATTCCAATTATTGTCTTCACAGGTTGTTTCTGTAAAAATATGAAAAACATTTGATAAAAATAAATTATGATTGTTTTATTCTTGTATATTAAGAAGTGCTCCTTGAATATGTTTACCTGTAACGGTAGTTTGCATAATTGGGAAACTTAAAGCCTGTCGTATTTCAGATACTGTAGGCAACGTCGTAATCAAGTTAAGAAGAATATTAAGCGTATCAGCATTGACTCCTGTAATTCCCAAGCCGTTGGTAATGTAAAGATCAGCAACTGGCAGTCCCAAGCTGGTAGCTTTACTGATAACATTTTGGACATCTGGATTGCTGTTGAAGACGGACTGGAGCGAATCAAAGTTAGAGGTGACTGGTCCAAACTTGCAGATCAAATTAATCATCCCATTGGGAGATTTAGCAATTTGACCAAGCAAGTTCGTTAGGGTACTTGTTGGAAGGGACAAGGACACAGTACCATGAAGGCAAACTGCCAAAACGATAAGAGTAGCAAAACCCATCTTGAAGCTAAAGTCAATGTGACTCAAACAAACAAGACAATTTTGAGACTGACTTGGATTTTCTTAGTAGACTTTGATCTTTTATACTGAAAATAATTTTTTTTATGCGTCAAAAGCAGTTTGTGGGTGGTAAATTTAATTTTTAAACATCAGTTAAGTTAAATCATACGTCTAAATGTCAATATAGGAAACTTGATTAATTATAAATAAAATATACTGTACTTTTTCATGTGCACGTTTCTGTGTCTGTTGACCTAACTTCACATTCACATTGTTCTAATTTGAAAAATGCGAAACTTGTGAAATGTATGGTTATTCCCATGACCTTGATTATGCAACTATCCTCGTTCACGCCAAACAGCATGCAGTATTGACGCAGATCTGTCGCACCTCGCACGTCACGTTTTCATTGTAATGTCAATTGTACACTAATTATAATTGTAACTAGATTCAAACTAACGGATTTTCGTGAGTGTACATCAAAACGTGTCATTTTCAGTCAAAGTCATCGGAATTCGGAATGAGTGACTACTGAGTACTGACTACGTACAGACAAACTTGACAGTCTATCAATTAAATAATTCATAGGGATATTAATAATACAGTATAACGTATTATTAGTTCCACGGTGCATACGGTTTGTCCGGCTTCCACTTCAATGATGTTGTAATTGTTGAACCAGAAACGGAAAGGGGAAAGGAACGCAGAGCGGCAGTGCTCGTAATCGTAATTCTAGCGATGACAGATGACACTTCTTTTGATGGTTTTTATCCGGAACCAAAAACTACAATTGACAATTGAATCGCGGCTCGTTTCCACATCGTGGCAATTGTAACTAACACAAATAATCGAATGCTTTGCAACTATTGAGTAGATGACCAATGCCATTATATTTGACCGTGGGAAAGCTTCAGTGAACTTAATTGCAACGTAATTGCAAAATACTGCTAAAGCCACCAATGTAATGTACAAGACAGTGATGAACTTACTAACGTATGGCAAGAATCTCTGCTGAACAAGGGCTAAGCAAGTGAAAGTTTTTATATGATTTCTAACCCAGAGCTTACTTTTGCGCTCATTCTGTTTCTGTTCCAATTCCAAGGTTCCAACCGAGAAGGTTTTTTGAGTGAAAGCTTTTCTAAGGCCGTGTTCATTGTAAAACGTAAAATGTGTAATGAGAAAACATAAACAAAACACATTTTGAATGACCAACAGCAACTCAAAAAGTGTCTAAAATGGGAATAGAAACTGGGGCCGCATCAGTTCAGGAAGAAGAGAATACAAGTATTGTGGATTCATTATCGACCTTTACAAAACCTGGCGATTCCCAAGAAAAATCGTGTAAATTGCACAAGAGGGATGTAAAAAAGTACAATATTTTCCCAGATGATTTTGTTAACCACAATTTAATCATGCAAGGATTAAGTTCGTGTACTGTATTGGAGGATACTGTCATACTGTAGAGATGAGATTTGGTTCCAAGTGTATGTAATCGGCTGGGCATACACATTCCCAAGGAAGCGAATAAGCACTCCCATAATAGAAACACACATCCAAATAACATGTGATATAAAGTTACCATAAAGTCCGAATTGCTTCCAACTCTCAGGTAATCGGAACATCACAATAAATGTACAATCGCAAGTGTTGTGCAGGGACACAAAACGTTGAATAAAATCCAGCCGCATATACCGGACATCTCCTGCAATATAATTCTTCCAGCTTTCCTTTCTCCTTCCCGTGGTTTGTAATGCAATTGCACGGGGACAGCTTATGCAAATGAATGAGAGATAGATAGATGAGCAGTGATAGCAAAAAAAGTCGCAGTCTGAAGTCCATTGAGGGAAACAAAACAGTTCGTCTTACTAAGTAGTCGCCTTTTTCATCTTAATAGTCGAGCTTTCAGTATGTATTATACCAATACCATTTATGCAGACCATTTATTCTACAAGTAAAATTCCTAAACCAGATTCCAATCAGATTCCAATAGCCCTGTGAATAATAAAATGAAACATCGACTAGTAAGTTACAGTTACATAAAAATTTGATAGGAGATTAGATAGAATCCTTTATGTCTGGCAGTCTCAGTGTACTTCAAAAACGCCTTTTATTTAACATTAAAACGTGCTTACCTCATGGTATGAAAACGATAGGAGATTAGATAGAATCCTTTATGTCTGGCAGTCTCAGTGTACTTCAAAAACGCCTTTTATTTAACATTAAAACGTGCTTACCTCATGGTATGAAATAGGAATAAGTTAAAACTCACTCAGAGTAAAGTCTAGTTATATTCTTTGAGTTTAATTAGCAGAGCAGGGCTAATAAGTATTTGTCATCATAATTTCACCAAGCATTCATTTTATTTCTTGACTGTGCAAAAACATTGCAAAATTAGGTTCTTATAAAGTATGCAGGTCACACTGGAATATCATTCAAAGCATTTGGGCGTTTCACTTACACTTTCAGGACACTTTTCAGAAACGCCGAATAAGCAATTCGAAAGAATGCAAATGCTCCAGATATCATTTTTTGATGTCACTGAACTCAAAAGAGATTAATTTGTATTTCATAGAACCAGTACTAACTACAAAGTGAATGCTCAACATCTTGTGACCTTCCATTCCAAACACACATGAGATTTCATCTTTGTAGAGATTGAGTGCAGTCTTAGATAGAATTATCATCATGAATTCTAAAATACCAACTCCAAACTTCAGTCCGTTAACAGTGGATCCTCCTGTGTTAATTTTAACATTAGAAATGACTCCGAAATCTAAAATACCTCCAAAAATTAACAAGTCATTAAATGAAGAGTTGCAGAAAACTGGATTTATCTGTTCTCACTTTTGGGGTATATTCTACAGTTTACTGTCAGGTTGTGCGTTTGCTTCTGCTGCTCTGCTTGTCAAGTTTCTCCCGGATTACAATGCGTGTCAAATTGCCCTGTACCGATCGTTTGGTCCGCTCCTGTTTGGAGGTTGTTCCATGTTGGCATTGAGTTGTATTCCTTCAAAGCGTTCAAAAGTTTCAACAACCAAATATGAAGATGTGGATCTTTGGCGCAACGGCTTTTTATTGACAGTAAATTCATTGAAAAAATATTACTGTGCTATTTCTAATCAATCAAATACATAAAAAACGTTAACTGGAATTTTTCATTCAGATTTGCGGATTTGCTACCGCCGCAGCAACAGTTGCAAACATCCAATGCATAAAGTACTTGGACATCGGAGATGTGTACATTATTCACGGGACAACTCCAATTTTTGCATCCATTGGGGCAAACCTTGTTCTTAAGGAAGAATGCAGTTTCACTCTCATGATTCTAATTGTGATGACTATGGCAGGTGTTGGTGTCGTGGCCAGACCTCCAATTCTAACCGGAGCGGACACTTATAACATGAACTTCGCTGTAAATTTGTTTTGAAAACTCAACAATATAAAATCAATATTAGAAATGATATCCTTAAAAAGCTATTATGATAGATTAAAATATATTTACACATTTCGTGAACTAATTATTNTATGATAGATTAAAATATATTTACACATTTCGTGAACTAATTATTTTGACAGATCGGAGTGGCACTATGCATCTTGGGAGCACTCACATCTAGCCTTATAATGGTCATATTTCGATATTTGAGGAACGTCCATTGGTCAACGACTTTATTTGTTGTTAGCGCTTGGGGCTGCTGCTTACACTGGACAACTTGCATTTTACTAGGAGAAAGAATTTTCCCAGAAACGTTGTTAGACATTGAGTTGGCAATAACAAGCGCTTTCTTTTCCGCTGTAGCTGTTCTAGCTCTCATAGTCTCTTTACGGTTTGATCAAGTTGCTCTGATTGTAGTTTGCAGCAAATGTGATTTATTATTTGCTTTGGCATTGCAAGCTCTGTTTCTGAGTGTTTGGCCAGACACATACAGGTGGGTAAAATTTGTAAAATGCATTATTTGTACATTATATTTTATATATGGATTATTCAAAAAATCTTTTTCATTTTTGTTGTTCAAAATAAACTGTTCTTTGAATTCATAGTTTGATTGGATGCGGCCTGATTGCTTCGGCTGTTGCTCTCACCGCTTTCAGAAAATGGATAAGCAGTCTTGAAGCGAATGACAACATGAGGATAAAGCTTGGGTTCCTACTGAAGTAAACGTGGACAATCGGCCAAACTATCTTTTTTAATATTAATTATGTTAAAATGATTTGGATTACGTACAAGGTACAAGGTACAACTACAAGACATTTTCGCAATTGAAGTCTGCAAAAACTAATAATATTTTAAATATATTATACCTTCTATGCAGTAAACTTTCATTTGCCTATTATATTCCATCTATGTAAATAATGCAAATAAATAGCGTATTAGTAAATTAGTATACATAGTACAGTACTAAATTCTAAAAATTGTAAAATTGTACGTTCTTGGTGGTGACCTTGTAAAGGCATAATGACTTTAATGACGTTAGCGCAGCATAACTTCGACTTGACCTCGACGTGCTGTCATTCAGTCAAAATCAGTTCAAGTTTAAAATGAAGGTTTGAGTTTTTCTCCAGAATGTCCAGAAATTGTTACTTGTCGTAGTCTTTACTTGGCTTCACCCTTTTCACTCATTGCATCATTCGATTCTGTCATTCCTTTGAAGTCAAGTTAAGCCGAGTCAGGCAGTCATTTCCTTAACCCAAGCCACTGCAGCACCACTTGACATGACGACGTCGTTTCCTCGCAGTTACAAGGCTAATTTCCCTTGCCTAATTCAATTCCACGAGCGAATTCTCTCCTAATTCAATTTCCAACTATGAAAGACCAAGACCGGCACATTGAAGTGATTTCCAAGTTTCAAAAAAGTGTGTGTTCTGATTCAAAATGCGACAACCAAAATGAAGTGAACTCGTACAACGCATTTGGTGACTGTTGTGAAAGTGCGCAAAATAAGATGGAAGAATTCAAAGAGTTGAATATAAAAATGAATATTTCTCGAGAAATGTTTGGTCAAAATAACGAGGAAGCGCAGCAGACTGAGTCGTACAAAAACCCACGCAATAGATATTTTGGGTTACTGCTCAGTGTTTTCAGTGGTATTTTTACTACATTTGGAGCAACAGTAGCCAAATTCATGAAAGATTATCATCCGTTTAGTCTTGGATTTTACAGATTCCAAGGAATTTTCCTACCTTTCTTTTTCTTCTTGTTGTACCTTCGTTACGTGAGGAAACAGTCTGTATTTAAACCCTTATGGCCGCCGACGAATAAAGAGAAAATGAATACATTGGGAATTTTAATCGTGAGTGTCACTTGAACTGCAAATTCACCAGATGAATCTTTATTGATAGCGTCAATGAAGGCAACTTTTTAATATGTAGATCAGAGGAGTGATCGGCGCCTGGGCTTTGCTTTTTCACTT
>JABASF010002313.1:0-15462 GCA_019776145.1 Harlomillsia oculata
CAAAGATGAGTTTCAAATCGACAGCAAGTCCTCTCCAGACCAATTCTTTCTGTACAACAGTAATCAACGGAGCATTATAAACAAAAATCCCACAATGTGTCTCATAGACACTTGTCAAAGTTGGTGGATGTTTGGTTGGCCATGTAATTGTGTGTGGGCATTGTGCAAACTGCACGCTGCAGGATACCTCAAAATTACGAAGAACAGTTTCAAGTTCCTCGGAACGGGTCGGGTTTTCATTCAAAAAGCATAAAACGCCAATGAATGGCTTCCTATTGGCTTCCGAGGATGATGACATTGACGTGTCTTCCAATTTACGCAATAAACGACGACAATCTTCGAATCTTTCCTTTGAGTCCTTTTCAATGAAACTAAAAACACCTGAACACTTTGCTGAAAGCTGAAACCCTCACTGACTAAACTCAAGTCCCAATCTTTAGTTATTGACATCCAAATGAAACACAATTTCGTTACCATGCTATTATTTCGCATTTTTTTCATGAAAATGAAAATTCTTTGCACAAACTGCTTATTAAATCCCCAAAATGTAGTCAAAAAGTGATGATCATCAAGAAAAGAATCTAAAAGGCACTACTCCATCCATTACAAAGATTTGCCATTTTTGCTGACGATGATGCATGCAAGTTTCCAAGTCCTCGCTGTTATGTTCGCAACTTGATAAATTGTTGCATATTTATCATTATGCTGAAATGTGACTGTTTTGAGTGTTGTGTTGACTGCAAACGTGTGCAAATCCTGCGTAATAATAATAGTTTGTAATCAGACACACAGGGAAACTCTTTTTTATATATAAAAAGAACGACTGCATGAAACTATGAAATGAGGAGGTTGAAGCTGCCGTTTCTGTGTTGTTGGTTGGTTTGGTTTGATGATGTGGTGGTTGGTTTACAGACTTCCTTTCCACCCTCAAATAATGCTTCACAAGACTCACCTGCTTGCAATTACGGCTATGTACTCTCATGAAAAGTAACCCTCTCTCCACCATTACCTGCAATACAACATTTGCCTCATTGTGGATTCAAAGCTCAGTTTCAGTTCACCATTCAATGGTTAATGTCATCCAAAACACAGTCGCACTATACCCCGTAAAACGTCCTTATAAGAGTACATTCTCAAGGGGTTCTGTACCTTGTGCATAACTCATTTTTGCATAACGTGAATTAGTCGTGTCAACTGTCATCGAGGAAAACAATAAGACATTAGACAAACTATTTATTTCACAAAAAAACGAGACATTTGTGTTTGCATTTTCTATTTGTTTTGAAGAAGAATGAGTCATTAAACTCGAATGCGCGAATTCTACCGTGCGGAAGAGAGACGGGCTTCTGACCGGCTCCCGACTTTGACACACCCGTGTGGCTAATGTGCCATGTATTGCAAACAAAGCTCGAAAACCTCCAATTAACGTTACCCAATTTTCCAGTTGGCTCATTTTCATTTTGACTTGTTTTTGTGAGAGAACTTGGTGATTAATTGAACACAAAAGTGAATATCCCACAAAAATTGTTGTTTGTTCCCAAACGTAGCAGATTTCCAGGTTTGTGTCAATTTTATGGTGCACATGCATAGGCGCCAATTCCTCCAGTTTGGGTTTCTGAATTCGCCAAAATTATCAGAAGGTAACGTTCGAGACAATTTTTAATGTTTGAATGTATAAATATAAATGTCGGTCTTCATGTGCTACTCATTTTTTTGTTGTTCACCCTTTGCAACTACGGAAGCATGAGGGGGATGAAACTCAAAGTTTTCCCTTTGCACGAAACAAAACGTGGGTTTTATAATCGAATATAACATGACGTGCTCCAAAAGTCCATAAAAGAACGATGATGAGTTCAGATAGAAGCACCTTTTGTAGCGTTACATGTTACGTTAGCGGGTACGCACCGTGACATTCTCGTTCACTCCTTAGCCCTAAACTTACCCTTCTGTCACCGGAAAACACAAGGGAAGTTGCAGTTCCTACGAAATGCAATGTTGAAAGGAAACAATTCCAAAAGTTTGTTTTGTTTGATCCCTGAAAATTAAGGCCTACAGGCATACCTTTTCACTTTTCATTCCTACAACAGTTTCGGTCACAAAAGTCACAACTCACAAGCTCGTACATGTCGACAAAACTTTTAGCATCATTAGCAAACGCGTGCCATGTGGTGAACAAATGGATTCCCTAGTTTGGATCCAATTATGGTTGTAAATTGAAAATGATTGAGACTGATATTTGATCAGCGTAATTAAATCTAACGTATACAAAAAATGTTCGTTTTTAAAAAATGACAACATTTGTCCCAGTTTCGTTTTATAAGCGTTGTAAAGACCGTTTCGTAGAACATACGACTGTATGACACAGTTTCACCGCAAATAAGCAAGAGTTTTGGTAGTTTTGAGGTTTTCTGTATGCAAAATGCAATTTGCAGCCCAAAAACCAAAAAAATTGTGTTGAAAAGGACGCCATAATTAATAATAATTAGTGATTTCTGCTAAGATCACGTATCTTACTTTTTTATAGATAGATCGATAATGGATGTCCTCGTATCCAGCTAGTTTGTTAATAGTTTGATGTCGTCAGTGAGACTTCAAAGACAGGTTTCAATGCTCAAAGTGCCCATGTGTGATGAAGAGAAAGGGAATTAAAATGAATTAACAGCATTGTTGCTCCCTCCATGCATCATTGGAGAGCAAACATTACAAAAAATTGTTCAAAAATTCCAATCGTGAGCATGTATAAATTGTAAGTCATTCCAGGGGTGAAAAGATTAACAAGTAACATAACAAAACACAACACATTTGCTTGCTCACACGTCTGGTTTTTCACAGTTTGAGTTCGGTTCGCTTCTTGTGACTCCAACTTCCAAAAAAACACTTACCTCACACGATCATCGTACACAAAAAACACTTGGCTTTTTGAAAACTGAGACTTTTTCAAACTTTTTTTTTGTATTCTCATGTTACCCTTTTAAACTCAAAGCTTGAAGGAGCTTTGAGAGCTGAAAGAAACTACAGCATGAAGAAGCATTATTTTGAGTTTTTAATTGTCATAATCATTCCTGAGATTTATAACGTGTGTTATGCCATATCAAAGGGTTGAGATCACAGTGACTTTGCAACATTAAAATGTTTGTACCGTTACTCTAGATTTCATTTGGATGACTTTGTCTTCATCTCAAGGAACATTGAGGTTAAGCATTTGGACAGATTCAGAATCCCATAACCCTCACACTTCACCCAAGTTAAAGGATTGTTGTTGAGTTTAAGGTGTAAAAATGTGAGCATGGAAGCATAAAACTCTTGTTTTCTAGGATTTCTACACAATTTTACCTTTAACATTGTTACAGTTTGTTTATTTGCATTACATTTTGCATTCATTGCGGTGTGGTTGGTCTTAAGGTGGCTTTGTTCATAGATTACACATGATGTTAACTCACAAGTCCTTGTCGAAGACAACAACAATGAGTGTAAAGTGCAAGTAGAACAAGGGATCACAAAGAAATAAGTCAACAAAAAAAAGAAGCTGATAAGTGCTCATATGAGGAAACCTGACGTTCTTGCATTCATTACGAGCGTTTATTACATGGTAAAAAGACACATCCCTTTGTGTGAGGAAGCTGAAAGACTGACTTTTGCATTTTGAAGTTGCTCTGACCAAAACTCGTAGTTCAACTTGGCTCCCTCACATTTTTGGAGGAAATGGAAATGAAACTGAAAGGATGAAAGATCATGAGTCGTAGGAGCAGTCAACAACAGCTTCTGCATGTTGTAAAGTGGTCTTCTCTTGTCTGTCGGACGATGAGTATACGTTACTCCCGACGTACGGTTCGTCCTTATCTCTGTTTAATATCAGAGTCAAATCCAACCTGTTTGGTTTTCGGATGAGAATTGATGAAGCAAGTAGTAGAATTTCTAAGATATAGCTATATGGCTAGATGCTCACAAAAGCCTGTGTTTTGTGGGATTTTGCATATTTCATTCATTCCTTTCATTTGCATACGGCTTTTTGCAAAAAAGAGACTGGAAGAAGATTGCAAGTTTTGCACCAAACAAAACATGCCGTTGTGAAAGGCTACATTGGCAATTGGCAAGATGAATTGGTTGCCTCAGCCTGTTTCCCAGAAAATTCCGGGCATTCATACACAATTATTACCGTGTACTGTGTACAAGTCGCAATTCAAATTATTTGAATGGTCAAAAACCAAATGCATGCATATTTATGCAATCGGCTACTTGCTTTCTGCAAGTTGTAAAGTTGGCGTTGGGTGAACAAGTCTCAAATCCACATTGAAGACATTGATGCATTCTTCAAGATTTTAATGCGCTACTATAAGAAACCATGAGAATCACACAACACACAACTTTTTTTTGGCACTATCACAAAGTGCAATTCAATGGACAATCCAGGGTGTCGTAAATGCTTCATGTGGAAGTTCAATCGAGGATGTTTTGGCATCCATGGACGATCATGATGATAATCCACACACAGTTGGACACAAAGTCGTAATATGCAAAGTAGACATGGGCACATCATCATGAGCCACCGAACACATTTTGGTCCAAAGACGAAAAAGTAAAGGAACCTTTTGGATCTGGAAAAGAGCCGAGGTCTTCACAAATATTTCTTGAATGCCCACTGGGCGGAAATCATTGAAGCAAACCAACAAGCCGTAAATCATTGTAAATGCTCCCACTTTACTACTGTGTGTGTGCTTTTCCCTTGCTTTTTTGCTCAGTTTCATGAGAACTTTCGGTGGATGGATGGCCCATTACCTTGCCGCTTGTGTGCAAATTGGATCTTGAGACGACCGTATAAAAGTTTCCTCAAAAGTGTTTGCTGATTCTGGCTCAGGAAGAGAATCTGCACGGAGGAGATGAGAAATGCAGATGCAAGTTGCTCGTGTAACCGTCAACTTTGGGGGATTATTAGGGATTCTTTAGTATTTTTACTGTGTGCTTCGTTCCCACTGTCAAATCTGTGTACCGGAACCATCTAAAAAAAGAATCATATAGTCTATTATAACAATACTTGTTGTGTAATCTTCCATGCATCCAACAATCGTACGAAAAATTTTTTTTCCTTCTTTCGCACGAGTCTGCTACGGATTTTGTACATAAGGTACCGGAACACGCATCCTTATAAAATAAATTGCGTATTTTAGTCAGAGTCAGTTTACAAGTAAGACCTAACAAGCAAACCATTTCCCTCCTGTTGCAAAATTAATGCAAGATGATAGCTTGAGGTGCGAAATTTGCAGCTTAGCGTGAAAGAGAGATTCGCGTTGTCGCAGGAGGAGTGTAAAAGCACTAGAAGTGTGCAATATCTCGTATAAATACACAATCATCATCACAACAATAGAATACGAATGGAATGATACCGTGATTAGCAAAAGCTGAGATTTTCTCAGAGTGAATTTTTCTGCGGTGATGTGGCCAGGACACGGTCAAACGATTCTGAAAGCACACAAAACATTACATTTTTTGAACCGTTTCCTTTGGTTCCTTGTCGCTATTTTTCACATTACTGTATCACCTTCTGTTATTTTGCGATAATTTGGAATTTATTATTATACTTTATTACTCAGTTAGTCTTATTCGTAAGTTTACTTGAATCTGAATGACAATTCGACAGTCCACCATCTTTGTCGCATATAATCGTCGCGTGTGCATATTGCGCTTTGCGTACGTCGAAATGACACTTTTACGTTTTACCATACCAAATACAAGGCAGGTGTGTCTTAACATTTTATTAATGTGGCTTTGGCATCGTTTTCGTGGGCAGTAGCCATTATTTGCCGTTTCCGTTGCCGTATGGTGTCAAATTGCAATCATATGGCATTTTTATGTTGAAATTGCAAATTACGGAATGCAAGTCAATCTTCAAAAATCATATTTGATGTGCTTTTGGGCGCATTTAGCGTTGGTAACAAATCCTTTAATGGATAACCGTTGGAAAGGCTACAACATTACTGTTTTGTGACTTTTTTTTAAAGGGAACCCTTTGCCTGGTCAGAATTCTCAAAATGTATTTTGATAATGCCGTTTTATGCCAATGTCCAATAGACAATGGAATTGTGCCGTATCGTAACATAACAGCAGTGACAAAGTCGTCTTTCGTCTTCCTCGTAGTGGCTCTCGTATCATTTTCGCTCTTGTGTCTTTTTTGTGCTTTCACGCACACATGTCACCCATTGCACACATTGACGACGACGACATCCAAGACATGACTTGAAATACAAGAAGTTCTCTTTTGAACGTGTCCATTCAGGCGAAAGAGTCAAAAGAAGAAACCAAATCTAAAGTGAAACACAGAAGCTGGTCTGAAATGAATAAGCCTTTTAATACGTCGCCATACGGTGTTTGACGTCCCATCAAACAGAGAGATGAAGGGAACATTCCTACAAAACGGACACTGAGAATGGGACACTACTACCAAAGATTTTCCGAGATGTGATATGAAATAGGATCCAAGCAGAATGGATTTCTCACGTGTGTTATGGGTTAGCTTGAGTATTTTTAGAATGTCGTCCCTGAGTCTTAAAGTCAGATGGATGTTGAATGTCGAACCGGCTGTTTGGAACAATCGATCTTTCATCATTTTTTAAGGGTTGAGACACTTTCACAGAACTGAGTTTTGCCTTCAGCTTCCAATTGACTTGAGACAAAGACGAGTGCTCACGCACGTATACATTGTCAATCTATGAGTACAAGAATGGCAAATCAGATGAGCAAACCGGCAAATTCGTTGAGACATACTTAAATGGACAGACAATCAGACAAGAGAAGAAAATAGGAGTAAAAGGAAATGAAGGTGGAGTGCAAAAGATGATGTGCGAACAAATTGTTCTCAACTGCGTTGAATGCTAATCGCGTTCAAAAACAAGAGCAAAGGGTTCACACAAGACCAATTCTTTTCACTGAACGATCCTTCAGTCCTCGTTCCTCATGTTGATCATTTCGAAAAAAAAACTAGTTTAAAGCGTGGATGTTCAAAAGAGATTTTTGCCTCACCTCCTACACTTTGCACTTTCAACATGCCCCAACAGCTTGGACATTGTCTCTTGCTGTTTTTGAGAATGCAACTCATTTATTTTCACTCGTAAAAGTAAGATAAAGTGAGGCAAGGAGGTGGTATCCCCATAAAAATCCGAAGGTAAAGTTTCCAATTGCACATTCTCTCGCAAAGTCACATTTAAAAAAACATCTTGGATTTTGCAGAGCTCAAGGCTCAAAACGTTCTATTAAAGTTTTGCACTTTGTTACAATTATGGTTCAAGTTTTGTCATCGTTAATCTTCCCTATGTGCATTTATCGAAGCAACAGTTTGAAACGTGCAGTTTTTTGTACGTAAGAAGAAGAAAAGGATCAGATCATCAAAAATGATCTTCAATCGTCATTAGAACTTGTAGTCGTTGTGTTGTAGTACAACAGTACAAGAGTTCGATGAATATTACACTTGCACCTGTTGATCTGCTATGTTTCCTGTTATATTTTTTGTCTCATCTTTTAATTCTTACAATCGACATTCAGCAACTGCAAATGTGGTCACTGGTCTCTATATCTGTAAATTGGAATTGCAACTGTCCCTCCTCGTTAACACAAAACGAAACGGGAACTGGATGTTTTGTGCTTTTTGAATGCTGTCAATTGAGCTGATCAAGCCAATAGGTTTCCTTTTGATGCTTTGGACAACATGTGGCATAATTGACTCAGATTGGACATAAAAGGATCAACTTTACAAGCTGAAGGGGATTTTCGACAGATTTGACGCATTGAATCGTACAACACAAATCACAGAACGAGTCAATGGCAGGACGGAGCAGTCAACCGCTGTGACGATGACGAACCAGTCAAGTGCATCCGAAATCCCTTCTCTGGTGAATCTCTCGTCACTTCCTTCTCTTATGACGAAACCTTATGCTTCTTTGTTGTGTTAGGAGGGAAGACCCAATACGCGCAAAAATGATACAATTCCTCAATTTTCAATTTTGTATAGTTTTGGAGGTTTTTATGTAGTTGTCACTGTTTGTAAGTATAGGTTTTTGGTCTGTTGACTTAGCGGGAAGTGTCGACAAAAAAAACCCGTCGACAAAACATATTGGGAATGCATATTGTGACGAAACCATGAGAAAATCTTTTTTGAAACGACATTCACGTCCACGCCTAACATCCTGTGCATTTTCCATCGTGTTCAAGTTCAAAAAGTCATTTGAAACCATTTTGAACTTTGTTTGTCTCATGACAAGTAAACAAGAGCAAAAGATTTTTTCGCTAAGACACTCCACTCCGACTTCATCATCCAAGTTATATTGCGTTTTGAATCGTAAAACTCAAACGTGAATGCTGTCTGATGAGAGACGCTCGTCTCAACTTCTTCATTCTGTGGAAAATTCGCAACTCCTTAGCCAACGTTTCAAAGTTGCACCGGAAGTTGGTTGTTTGGATGGGTGAATTCAGGTGCAGCCCCAAAAGCAGGAGCATTCGTAATTTCGCATTCATTGAATAATGGGCGCACCACAAGACAAAGACAAGACTTTCGTATAAAAAAAGACCTCACCTCCTTCCAGAAAAGTAACGGATCCAAAGCAAGAAGAAGATCCACACTGTACTTTAGCTAACAGAGACAGTCAGAATCAGAAGCAACTCAGAAACCCAACAAAAATCCTTTTCATATCATTGTTGTTTGTTACTTAAATGACTATACACATTGTATTTCATTACGTTACATTTCGACTCTGATGATGATTATCTCTCACCCTTTTTTTGAAACCCTAAAATGTGTGTTTATGACTGCTCTTCTCCCCTTTGCGTTCTGTTCAGTTTCACGCACGGCGGCCACCCCAATTGGTTCCGTTGTCAAAAAAATGAAAGCATACCAGAGGCAAAATCTCAGATGAGAACACAACACAAAACGAAAATGAAAGGAAGTCAAAATTGATCAGAAGAGCACAGTTTCCTCATTTTTTTCGACAGGTTTAACCCTTTGGGCTTCCTTAATGCATACTGCGTTACATAGTTACATCGTCACATTTAATCCTTCAGGGTAATGAGAGTTGCAGATTGCAGGTTACCGGTTACAAATTCAACCCGAAACTCCGTTATTGCCATTTGTTTCAATTGGATCCTCATTAACTACTTTTGTTCGCTTTCCATGGAATTAAGAATTCAGACAACATTTGGCGTCCCGTCACGCACATAACTCACAACTCACAAGAAGACGTATGAGCATGAGCGTTTGCGATTCTGGTTACCCAAATTGAACGTTGGGAGTTGGGACCAAATAAATGGAAGACCATAGAACTGTTATTTTGATCAGGGATAATAAAGTTGTGTGATTTAGAATTTCTGCACGCGGATTAAAATTATACCAAAGAGCCAAGGACGCATCCTTTGGCACGAAGGAAGTCAAATGAAGCATAAAAATTTTGAATGAGGAAAAGACTTGATTGAGACACAATTACAAAAATGGAATTGAATAGAGGATATTAAGAGTGCGAGAAAGTTGGTAAAGACTTTTTTGAGCCCGTTGACATTGCAGTTGAAGGTTTAATGCTCGCATTCTAACGATTCCCAGATTCCCACTGTGATTTTTGCCACTTTGTCGTCATTCAAGTTGGTTCACACGCTCCTTTTNGTTGGTTCACACGCTCCTTTTTGTTGTTGTTCTGTATGCCTCCATTTATATTCAGTCTTGTGCACTGGATTCATTCTCCCAGTTCATTTAATTCCCATTCTCCTTAGTCGATATTTAAAAAAAAAGGGCCAAGTTCATCGCTCAGCGGCAAAAGGCGGATTACGCAAAAAGGCACAAGCACGCAAGCAAGAGTGCAAGTGGTTCAAAATGTATGATTATAAAGAGGACTCATCCAATTCCCAACTGTCCGGATCCCTCAGCTAAACTAGTTATTGTACAATTTAGACATTAGTGTAAGTAAAGTGTCAGATTGCTTGACACTCACAACTCAAGGCGCTCCACAACATTTGATGATGGTCAAATGAAATCCTAATGGGAAAAAGGTATAAAGCCGGCTTGACCAAAGCACATCGACTAGCGACCTTCAGTCAATTGCCAAGCTCATTGTTGAGGCTTCCCGTTTTTTGCTCACCTTTTACCCCTTTATTTTTTGTTTTTCTCCCTGTGTGTGCAGTCCGTCAAACTGCGTTCAGTTGGTTGGCCGTCGGCTCTGTTTTAGTTGAGAATGACTTGATCAATTCATTTTCTAAACCTCTCGTCTACCTCCAGAATTGAGTTTCATGTTTTCATCCTTTCAATGAACTTCCGGTCATCTCTTCACTACACCAAGTCAAAATAGCGTAACATTTCCAATCTTCAATGAAAATCTATCTGACTCATGTCCGTTCGTTCAGAGTAACACGTGCTGGCAAGTTTTTCCAAACCATCCTTTGTATGTATTACATTGTATACTCTACAAAATTTTGCTAATTTTTTTGGCAAAAGTGATGAAAAGAGACGTGAGAGAAGAAAAATCCTTGATTTGTATAGTACAAAAGTTCGCACTTTTGAACCTTACCTTGCACTCATTTTTAACATTTTTGGGTACGACAGGTATAAAAAAAGAGCTGTAAGTGATTTTCACACAGACAGACAGACGCGGACTTTTATCCCTCATCATCATCAGAATGATCACATATCCACATTCACTTGCACTTTCATACTCATTCTGTGAGAGTTTTGCTCTCTGAGGCGTCACTTTAGTAATCACAAAAGGTATTTTACGTCTTGTTCATTATGCCATCTTTTCCCGTATGATAAGAATGCCGCCAAACCAGTGATATGAGTGGGATATCAAGACTGTTCATCGGAATTAAGCATTTGACCCGTCATTTTATAAGCAGCACCATAAAAATTTTATGTCTGATGTTATATTTTTTGTGTGCTTCTGCGTCTTCGTCTTCACTTTTGACTTGTCCATAAACTTTTTTTTGCAAACATTCAAACGATGACGAATAGTAAGTTTGCGAAATATTGTGGGAATGCATCAATGCACTCTACACTTGACTACACCCAATTCATGAAGGAAATCCATGGGAGATGGGAGCTCTCTTTTGCTGTCCGTTTCAGCTCCAGTTTGGGTCGTGAACTCATTTTCGTGAAAAATACAAGTTTGTTCCTCTTTATTACAGCAAAAATGGTAGCAAAAACTTCCAGGGAAAAACATACAAAGGTCAATTTGCTCTTGTAATTTTCCTTTCAACTGAAATCACGACTCAGATTTCTTAAGTGGGAGATGCATTAAGACGGATGAGAACTTTTGGCAAGTTTATTTAGTGGAGTAGTGAAAGGAAAAATAAACCTATAAAAATCTTACTTTGGAGCAGTCATAAAAGAGTAATTGACTAAAATTTGTATGCGCTTGAAGGTTAATTAATCATTCGAAAAGGATTATATTGTGCCATAAGACAGGATGAGAAGCGAAGAAAGCCATTTACGGCAACCACAATGAGGGCAGATGTGACTACATGATAAAGCACTGTGCTCCTGCACTTTTTTTGTCCGATTGAACTTCTTGTTGTTGCTGTCCGAAATTGAACAAGAAGATGAGAATCATCATCATCAACAATAATGGCAGATGTACCAGCACCAGAACCAGAAAGGAGATTCATAAGCCACGACGACGATGGATGACGATGATAGTCGTCACAAGGATTGTGACTGTGATGGCACACAAATCCAAGATCACAAGACGAGAGACGACCTGTTTTTTTATGTTTTTGGACTCTCTTTCAAATGACAGAATGAGTTAACGCTGATTTGTGAGTACGGGCTCAATTCCCCCGATTTTAATAGACTGTATAAATGTAAACTGCTTTCTTGTCCTCGTGCTCAAGATAAAAGGGCATTTATTTGTGAAAGAATACTTGGGAAACCTAAAATGGACCAATGTGACAACTGACAACCCATTAAATGGTCCAAGACGATTCTCATAGGGAAATACGACCTGTCACATTTCCGTTCGTTGATTCGTCGTCGTGGTCGTGTCATGTTATTTTCAGTTTGATGGAAAGATACCAATTTACAAAGGATTAAGGAAAGTTGCAAAATTTGCTTTCTGTTGCGATTTACCAGATTCGCTCATCGTCGTCATTCCCCCGACATGATTTTAAGACGGATTTCAATCAAGAAGATACATGTTGAAGATTTTTTCGAGCGGATGTCGCATGTCGCTTGTCACGGCATCGTCTTTGTTAAAATTTATAGTATAGCTGAAAAACGACCAAACAATCATTTTGTGGTGGCGCGGTGACGACTGACGACGGTGGCCTCTGCTTTTTACGAGTTGGCAATTCCTGAATGTCTTTTTCTAAAATCTCCCTATCTCCTTCGTGTTCAATAGCGGCGTTTGTTCAGTTTCCGTTGCAAAAAAAACACCATACACGTTTAGAATTTTGGCATTCTTCTTCCCCTTGTTCAATGCTGAAAGACACAAGGAGTGAAAGACACTGTGCATAATCACACAATGTCCCAAAGATCCCTGAGCACCTTGTAGTTACAAAAGGAATGTTAATGCACGTCACAAAATGGTGCCTCTGGTGATGCAGACAGATTGTGACTTGCGGCATTATTGACATATGTAGGCCTTTTCCTTCTGACTCTTCTGTGCTTTCAAGAAACTAACTCGTGTTGGACTATCAAAGTTTGTTTTAGGAGAAGGATATAGCCTCAACTACCAGAATTAGAATTTTGCAAGTCAAAAGAGACACAGAAAACGTGCAAGATGAAACAAGATGCATAATATGAAAAAAGTTTTCTTTTCGCTCACTTCCTCGGAACAATAATAAAAGAGGAAGGTAAATAAAGCGTGAACGGGAACGGGAACTTGAAGTCCTTCTTGGCTTGTGTGGAAGCCTTTGCCAAAAGATGAGCTGTGTGCCTGACTCTTTTTCTTGATACTTTTGGCTAGGTTTTGCATCGAGCAAAATGCTAAAAAGGTGCAGAATGAGATGGTAATTTGAGAAAGGATGCATGACAAAGCAAAAGAAGTTGCCCAGCCCAACTCAACACAATTTACGGGCATTCATCATCAGGAGAAGTAGTTAGTGCCAATTGGGATTTTTTTCTTCTTCTTCTTGTCTGTCCGGATATAAATGTACGCACTGGGACATCATTTCATCATGATTCTCAAATTCCTCCTCACTTACTTACTCCACTTTGTATTAGTTTATGACTTTAGAAGTCTCTGTTGCTCTGCAGTTGCAAATTCACATTCCTTCTCAACCTTCTCATCATCATCAAAACAGAATTGTGAAGACTGACCAACATCACTTTATGGTACTCCTCACTTACTTACTCCACTTTGTATTAGTTTATGACTTTAGAAGTCTCTGTTGCTCTGCAGTTGCAAATTCGCATTCCTTCTCAACCTTCTCATCATCATCAAAACAGAATTGTGAAGACTGACCAACATCACTTTATGGTGATTTGTCAGGATTTCACTCACATCATCCAAGAAAACGTCAAGCTAATTGAAAATGTATGGTGTTCAGTGTTCGTCGATGGATTTGTTGACGAGTGGAAGTTTCTCTTTGTTTTACCTTTTCATAACGAACGAGTAACAACAGGGAAACATGAGTTACCTCCCATTGTGCCTTGTGACATGACACGAGAGACGATGAGAGACTCATTTCTGCCTTAATAAGAGGTGCGCCTTTTTGCCACCTTGGGTGATTTGTCCATGGTCCTTTAGTCAACAAGTCGACATGCGTCGATTGTTAGTTGAACACATGAGAGTCATCAATTTCGCATGATCTGACCCTGCTCTCCATCATCGGAACTAAACCAACTTTTACAATTTTATCTTTTTTAATATAAGATAGGACATAAAAATTTAAACACCGGCGAAGTTTGCAAAAAATCGTTACGTCACAGTTATGAAGTTATGATTAATAATTCTCATTCTGAAAGTGGTTGATCAATTGTTGCATGAGTTTCAAAATCAGAATAGAGACAATAAATCCTCATCTCTTGCGTCTAAGCATGCTCAATGAGTGAAGTAAGTGTGGCAATCAATTTATTATTGTCGAGAATGACTTTTGTATAGGAGATCTTGCGTCGTCTCTCGTCCTCGTCTCAGAATTCAACATTGGAACAGAACATGTCACACGAATCAAATCGCACGTCCTTTCTTTGTTCCATCTCTCAAATATAAATGTGAACTACTTTATAATCTGAATCGTGAAAAGCTCACGCTTTGCATAAATCGCAATTTTCGATAACCAACTCGTGCGTTGAGTATTAGTCCAACAATTACAATTTTTACCATACGGTCCGTCAAATTGAGCTCAGATTTGAATCTGAGCGTGTGCTCTGTGATGTCACACGAGCACTTTTGTTTTTAGCATAAAAGAAAAGCTGATGACCGATTTTCTCAAATGACCCATGACGAGTGACCAAACATTATTAAAACGAGGCTGACGACGGTGTGCTACTTCATTTTGGCAAAAAACTCATACGGCCACGGATAAAAGTGTGATCCCAGTGTGTCGTCTGTCGGAAGATCACGAGGTCCACGACTTCTCATCATCATGCGGATATTCGTTCCCAACCCCATGTCCAATATTGCAATATTGCAATTTGTGAGAGCGTGCGACAACAGCAGTCGAAAATGAAATTTCCCATGAGGCTCACATTACCAGAAAGCTGATGTGAGTCATTTCTCTCATGAAACAGCTTCTTCTATGCAGATTATAACTGAAACAAAAAGAAAAAGATATGACGTGCATTAGGAATGAGGACCTCCGTCAGGATAAGGAACAGGCCTTAGCCCACACGTAGAGAAACGCAGAAAACCTATACAAAAAGGAATTCGTTTTTTTATATTGAGGACTTGAAGAAGAAGAATTATCAAAAGTCACTTACTTTCTGCGTGTGAGTGCGTGCGAGATGAAACACAGAGATGTGTGAACACACATGTGTAATGTCATGTTCTTTATTAACTTTAGACCACTTTTAGATTTTTAGAATGATTTGAAAATGTGTGAAATACACTTTTTCTCCTTTCCCAAGCCCAAACGCAAAAAGGGACCGTAATAAATTTCGCAGAGTCATTAATTCAAAACCTATCTTAATACGTTTTTTTATCCAGCTTCGTATAATATACGATTTATGACTTTTTTAGTGTATAATCTCAACTCTCTCGCACATTAAATGCAAATTTTATGCAAATTGTATGTATTATCAACTTTTTTTTAAACATGAAAAAACGGGGGATCGAATCGTTTCCGTCAAATTACGCCGTGACCTCGCACCTTTTCAAATAATCCATTCCAAAGTTTTTATTATTCATTTCACGCCTAAACTTCAATTTTTATTAGATTTTCGGAACCGTTTTTTTTACTGCACTAAGTCGATTTCGCCGTTTTTTTTTTGATAGCTCAATTATTATTGTTTGAAAGTTTAATAAAACAATAAAGGCAAATCGATTTTTCCATATAAGGTTA
>JABASF010002314.1:0-15443 GCA_019776145.1 Harlomillsia oculata
CTTATTTGCCGTCCGGAATATTTCTTGTGCCTTTTCCATAAGCTCTTTCTGTTAAAATGAAATGAACAAACTTATGAAAACTGCAACCCCAAAGTTAAAGTCCAACACTCAAGAGTTTATATTTTTTTGAAGCACTTACGGATAATGTGACGATTTGAGTTGGTTGATGAGTAGGGACTTGAAGAATGACAGTTTTCGTCATAGTCTGCACGGGAGAGAGAACCGGTTGAGGAAGCTGGTGGAAAAAATCAGAGATAACAAATAAGAAATAATGCGAGTACTGATGAAACTGGCCGATGAAGACCTAATACGTCGTATAAAGTAAACATTTTACCCGCTGAGCTTGCTGACGCATAAAGCTGTTTAAGCTAGCCTGAAATTGGCTAGTTTGCTCCGGGGTTATTGGAGTTGGAGTAGGTGGAGGTCCATCTGGAATGGAGTTTAGTCTCGTGTAAGAAGGCACCATCGGAGTCGGCGGGGCACTCAATGGCTGAGGAGTAGGAGGTTGATACGGCGATGGTGTGGGCGGTGGAAGCAGAGGAGTCGGAGGAGGTGGACTCGCGACCCGTGTCGCTGTCGCCAAACCAGCGGCGTAATCCGGTGTCTCCGGAGTGGACTGTGCTTCTTCTTGACTCAGGGACTTTTTAGATTCCTCCATGTCTTGCAACTTCTTGCGTCGCTTTGCCAAAGCATAGCCAACGGGTTGTTCTGTGATCTCCAACAACTTGACACCTCCTTCCTTCTTCCCCGCTGGGGTTCGAGACAAAGTTCGGGAGGCCAAAGCAGGCGTGATCGGAGTTCGGGTTTGTAATTGACTTGGAATTCCTTTCAAGGGTGCTGCAAAATAAACATATAGTTAATAGTCATTTAATACTTGTCATATCGTTTAAATGTTCTAACAAATTCTTTAAGTTCACTGGTATCAGTCATTTTCCGCGGCATTCCTCTTGTTCTCAACGGAATCGTGGGAGCAGGAATTTTTCGCTCGGCACTTGATGTCTGTTGCTCTGATGCTTTCAATAGCAACTCGGCTCGGAGATCAGCTGATTTAGGCTTCTTCTTCAGTGTAAAATGTTTAGTCGGTTGTTTCTAATCGGTAAAAATGTTTTTTAAAAAATCCAAAAAACGTATAATCAAATATCTGTAAAACCATTGCCTTTGTCATGTTGAAATTGTGTCGTAAATCAGAATTGTATGAAAGCTCTTACCAACTGACCAACAATCGTCATCAACGCATTCTTATTCAGATAATGACATTCCATTGGAAGCACATTCAAGTCTTTTCCGCGTTTCACTAGAAAAAACAAAAATCACTTTTGAACATGGAAGGATGAATTATTATAAATCTATTCTATAAGCTGACGACTACAGGAGTAGTGTAAAAGTGTAATGATAACGATAATAATTACATTCTTTAGTTATCTCGTCCACAAGATCAACAAAGATGCGCCGATTCTCGTCAGGCTCCGTGACGTCCAAATTTAAAGTAGCGTTGGCAGCATAAGGTTTCATAATTTCAGCCAACATGGACACCCATTGTTCACTGTCACCTTGTGCCACTTCCAAAATGTCTTGCAGCTCAATTCGCCACTGTATTCAGAACCCAATAATAATAATTTACAGCAAATGAAACCAAGAAATACTACAAATGAAGAATATACGTTCAAAGAATGATGAAATATGTTGAAACCCGTACCTCTTCAATATTTCTCCGAGGGATATGGAAAAAAGACAGCAAGAGTTTCAACTTGACCTGTGTTTGTAGGTCAATGAAGCAATCCTTAATATTGCGGAGGACTTCAGGGTTCAACTGGGAACTAATTGAGCCGGATGTCCAGGCTTCATTCGAACCCAATTTATTATGGAGCCAGAGAGAAGTATCAATGTCCCTCACGTTCGCCATCCTTTGCGGTTCCATTCACTTCAAGGACTTAATTATAACTCTCAATAAATGTAATCAAACAGAACAACACGGGCTCAGGTGTGTTTCATCCGTTGTTGTCCCAAACAGTTCAATTGAGAGTCTCCCAAGTCCTCCTTCCTGGAATTGATGAAGTCCATATGAGAGCTTTGCAAAAACGGAGGGAACTCGCTCGAAAAGTTGACAAACTTTTGATTCTAAGGAACTGGATTTTCAAAATGAAGGACTCAGGAACCCCAACCTATCTCCATGTGATTCCAAATGAAAATTTCAAAACAACTTAAAAAAAGTTTCTTTTGGGAGGGTAATTTTCGTATTTTTTTGTGGAGACTCAAAAAGATAGGACGAAGACGAAAGGGGAACTGAGAGAACTCTCATTCACTCGACTCGTTGGTTCGTCTCAATCTCAATGCGATGTCTCATCGTCTCCGACCACGTAGATTTGGATTTTGGGTTCTCCTCTCAGGGTTGGTTTGGAGTTGGAGCTTAGGATTCGTGTGGCCAATGCAATTGGGAATGGGACATTGGGAACCCGAGCCAAAAACGGGGAGAGAACCCAACTCACAAACTCAGTAGAGCAAAAAATACAATGGAAAGAGGGGAAAAGGTGCGCCTCTTTCAAGTTGGAAGGATGCGATGCGACTGCGAGCCAGCCGTTGACTCTTCTCCAGTCCACAAGTACATCAGGCACACCAACACAAAATCCATGGACGCGATCAATGGAATGAACGGAAAGGAATCTCCCTCCTTGTACATTCAGAACATTTTGTTTGTTGTCCTCAATCCTCTTCCCTCCAGTCACTTTTCTCCAGCTCCAGGAACACCATTTACACCTTCAATCCTCATCTATGTACATAACACACTAACGGGAATCCAAAATAACGGAACAACATTCCTTTGATGCGAACCAGTTGACCCCAAAATCACATTCTCAGTTAATACTAAACTTGCTAAAAGTAAACCAGTTTCAACGGTCCATCACGACCATCAACATCTCTACCCGTTCCCGGACAAACGCCAACATTCCCGCTGACCACCTTCTCTAACCCCTATAAAACGGAGTTAGCTAATCTACTTCTGATTGAGGTAAGTCAAGGTGAACCCGGTTCGCCTTTGTTCATTGTATCATTGTATTATACATATTACTAATTAATGTAGTGCTAAGGATTCCTATATGTGGGATTTCGTGTAATGCAAAAAATGCATGGAAAGTTAAGGAGACAAAAGGTTGCTTTCACCGCACGCACTCACACCGTCACTGCACTGCCGCCGGATTTGAGCATAGGAGTTGTTTTGTTTGCTTTCTCCATTCCGGGTTAGATCATGATTTCGGGTTTCGGATTTCATGTGAATGACCTAATGGTTTAGTCGTTTAGTACAAGTTTGCTCGTTGAGGATTAATAAGGAAGGAAAGGAAGGTGTGAGAAGGAAACTGCGGGAATTCAGGTTGTACAGAGTAGTTCACTTGTCCATGCAAACAAAGGACTCGGGTGACAGCTAGGAGCGGGTCTATTTTTAGGCCGTGGTGGTTTGCTGTGACAAGTCAGAGATGATGGAGTTTTACATGCTTCCATTTCTGCATTTTTGTATGGCAAGTGGCAAGACTTGTGTTTTGTGTAGGTCAGCTCAGGGTTGTTCATGGCATGCAATGAGCGCACTCAAAGTTGCTAACGCCGTGCCATCCTGTCTTTGTATAGTCAATGGTCAAGGGACCGTGAGTGTCAGGAAGAATATTTATGGTCCATGGAAACTTTGTCCATGTACTCCGCCCCATGCATGTCCTTATGCGACCAAGTGTCCACATGTGTCCAACTCTTTTCTATGTATAGTGTGTATGCACGACTATGTTGACGATGATGATGATGACGACTGACGATTGGAATGAGTCACAGTCATAGAGTCATAGCCATAGGTACAAGAATAACTATTTTCGTTGTCTTTGGAAGTTACAGTTCAATTTTGTCATAAGGACGAACGACGCGTTGCCATAGTTGTAGTCCAGGAAACTGACATAACAAAGTAAAGTCACGATGGACAGCATGGAAGAAGAAATTCAGATGGTTGTGTCCACTCTACACCAGGACACGGAAGCGGTGAGTTTACAGTCATTGAAAGTCAGCAACATTGTAGTTGGCTTCGATTCATTCGGGGTTGAGTTGACACTGACACTGACATTGTCAATTTGTGGGTACAGAGTGCTATCCTGAGACCGTGTGTCGTCAGCCAAGAGGCAATTTTCAAACTCATTCATTTGCCACTCAAGTTTGATCAGGCTAGTCTATCGCGTGGAAATAACCGGTCCATTGACGATAGGATGGACACCGATTCTTCAGCAAGTGACATGGAAATCACTCCCAATGTCGTTCGACCGTCTAGGACTTTTCGTCGCTCCGTCACTGTTGACTTGTCCGATTTGAATAGGGTAAGACGATCAATCTTTCAAGTGTATGCGACGAAATGCAACACGACACTGTAATGTGTAATAGTAATTAATACGTATAATAACAATTGGGTTAATGGGATTGAACATGTTTACAAAATAGGGAAGATCATTGAAAAGGTCCACACACTATTTTGGTGAGATTGACTCTAGTTCTCAGCTGGTTGGACCGTGCAGCAAATCACCTCGGCTTGAGGATCGGGAGAATTATCCCGCCTCTTTCTTCCCAGTGAACCAGCAAACTGGATATCCAGTCAACAACAGCGGCTCGTCCACTTCCTTTCACAACGACGAAGAGCGAAATGTTCTCGGTGAGTTGGGACTCACAAGTAGACCTAAACCCCGGGTGTTACGAACACAATCGGAGTCTGCTATCAAGGAAGCTGTTGAGCTACGTGAGTTGTTGAATCATGATTTTTTAAAAATTCATTCGTAAATGAAATTATCACAATGAAAATGACTTGGATAATAATGGCGACATTATTTCTGTTTTTTTTGTTTGCAGAAGCAAATGATCCTATGCTCATTGGGGATTGTTCTCGGCGGTTTGTGTTGCCGCTGTTGCCAGCTGGGACTGGGCGGAACAGTGATCTCAAGGAAATTAGTGGAAGTACTCTTGTTCGATTGCTGTCAGGAGAGTTTGATCATCTAGTGAAAGAATACATGATCATCGACTGTCGATTCCCTTACGAGTACAATGGCGGTCATATTCTCAAAGCGGTTAATTTCTACCGCAAAGGTCAAACGTTTGACGAGTTGATGAAATCCAAAGAGTCGCTGGACGTCAATGCTAAACTGACCGACAAGCCAGCTGTGATAATCTTTCATTGCGAGTTCTCCAAGGAACGAGGACCCGACATGTAAGTGCAATTCATTAATATAGCTCAAATGAATGAATCCAATCATATTTTTCAGTATCCTGATCTTCGAGTGGATTGAGTAATGGAAGACGATCGTAGGAATGATGACAATACAATTGATTTTGCAGGTGCCGGTATTTACGAGAAGTTGATCGGAATTGTAATGCAGCTTCCTTTCCACTACTGCATTACCCCGAGTTGTACGTGCTCCAAGGAGGATACCGGGAGTTTTTCGGGAAACACAAAGAGTTCTGTACTCCTCAAACCTACACGGAGATGCAAAGTCCTTCTCACCGAATTGAAATGCGCAAATTCCTCTCGGAGAAGAAAGCTGACGGGAGTGCTCGAAGTGTTCAGGCTGGACCAGGTCGCGTCTCCAGACCAGTTGCCCTTCGTAAACTTTCCCTTGAATGATCATCATGGACCTTATGCACCCTCAATTAGAAATCCAAATTGTAGTCCTATATATTTAATTATCAAATTCTTATTATGCCGTTAGTTATAATTGAATTGTTCAAGTTCCACATTTGTCGCATTTTCGTTGTCGCTTCTCGTCGTCCCGTCCTCCGCTCATGTGGACGGCAAGCTGAGTTTAGGGTGTCGCTAACAGAATGACGACGTCTCCCCATATCACTTTAAATTTCGAAAAGTGATCTCTCTTTATTTCTATCTTCTCATTGTCTTTATTTATGAGGTAACCGATGGAATGTTCATGTATAATCTTGGATTCGTGGAATGTCGTCGTACGTAGACAATATATAAGAATTTATGATGTTACGCTGTCAAATTATTACGTTGTGAGTACTTATCATTATCATAGTATTTAAGATTTATAATTCAGGCACTTAGTCTTATACAGTCGATATATATTCTGTTTAGTCTAATTTAAGCAAATTGATGAAGCAAGATTAACTGAATTCAGTCGTAACTTGTGTTTATCATCTTCTCATCAGTTTCCTGTAGTTTGTAATATTTTCAGTTCATTTTATATAGTTTATTATGGTTTCAAGTTCGAGTTCGAATTCCTGAAATGTGACCAGAATTCATATTTCAGATGTACAATGGGTGGATTTCAAAATTTTGTGTTTTCTTTTACGGTGACGATACACTTGAAACCAGTCACTTTTTAATGGTTTTATTTTTTACAAAATACGAAGAAACGTTTCAACTATTTACATCACTTTATGTATTTAGTAGACATTACTTTTATGTTATCCAGAATTGTTCAAATTACCATTTCTTGTTTTTTTATTTTATAGTACAAATTTAAATGCCCTAATTGAAAATTATAAGGTTCAAATGTCGTGTGTCATTTCACTTAGGAAATGGCACGCACTTTTCACTTTTCACTACAAATAATGTAAAGTATAATATACTATTTATTTACTATATACTATATATTATGCAATAATTAATTACTAATGTTTCATGATTTGTTATACATTACGGATTAAGAATTAAGAATGATTCACTGGCTGCAACCAAATGTCGAAACAGGCGTTTTAATAATGACAAATCATTTTTTTTCCTATTAATAAGTAGCATTAGCATTTTGTCTTGTCCTCACAATTTGTTTGATGCAATCTTGTTTAATGTTTTTTTACAATTGTGCGCACATTTTTAAGAAGAACTTGTTATTATTTATAAATGTTATTATTTATTACATTTATGTTTAATTGTAATTTGCAATTATAAGTGCATGTTGCATATGCATGCAAATAAGTCTGTTTTTGCGCTTGTGGCTGGTATGCAATGCTGTAGGTTAAGGTTAATCCTACACACTCAAAGATAACTCTTTATTATACGTTTAACTAAATAATTATTTATGTAATGCGAATAATTGTTCCACTTCAGGCCAAATTGGGAATTTCATTATATCATTATATATTATACAATGAATATAATATAATTAATATGCAATTTCACCTGTAAGACAATATACTGAAATGATATAATTGCCAATTTTTTGCCGGTGTGTCTGTTAAGATTGATGTGGTGGGATATTTTTGTTTGGATATATGATCAAAAGATCATTATGGAAAATGGAAGTGGAACAATGAAGAATGATCAGATCATGCGCGATGTCACAGGTTTCTTTTCAAAGTTTATATATGCTAATGTTATCATTGTTACTGCGTTGTTAATAAACTTTTGTCACTGTTCATTACGAGCCTTCCTACGTCTTTGTATTTACTTATGAGTTTAGAATTTTATTGATTACTGAGAAAATAACAATCACTTACACTTACATGGACGATGGACGTGCACTACATGAATATTACATCACAATCAAGTTCAAGTTCAAGTTCATCTTTATTTAATGTGTCAACAACATCAGTACAATACTGTTTTTCATGAGGCGGCACAGCTTACATACTAAAAATTGTTTTTTAAATATTATTTTAAACTATATATCTAACAATAAAACAATAAAAGCAGAAAAAGTATCATAACCATGCTATAACAAAACAAAAACATCACCATATTGCACAATTCGAATGAAATTTAAATCACCATATTGCACAATTCGAATGAAATTTATACATGAAATCCAACCAAAAAATTAATCAAAATGTTATTTCCGGGCTTGGTTTGATAATCAATTAAAGTCACTTCTTTTTCTTTCGCTGTTCTGGTGTACAATCATAACTTTGTTGGACAGCGGATCGCGGAGGCCATTCCAAATTCCCTGCGACCAAGTCGTCCCATTTCTTCTCAACCAACAAATTAGCGACTACAATTGGCTGAAATTACAATAAAATATAATCCATTATCATTGGTTATTACGTCGACTTGTACACGCAAAATAATGTGTACTGAGAAATTGCGAGATTGTAGGACATTTTTAACTTACAAAGTTTTTATCAAAATGATGCTTAAAATCTTCCTTGATTTTTTTATTTTGCATTTGTTCCTGACGTCGCTTTTGATTCTCTATTGAAACAGAATACACACAATCACTGTACAAAAATATTATACGATTTCTTCTAAATAATTGCTAGGAGGAGTTATGAAAACATATAAAAGATTATTAAAGCGTACCAGAAATTGTACCATTGGCCAAGGACATTTCCATTTTTTCCATCGTTTTTTTATTGAGCATTGTTTCATTAACTGTTGTGTTCACAGTCATATTTTCAAAACTGTTAGTAACGTAACTGTCATAAGATGAACTCTTGGACTCGTCAGAAGTCGTGTCGACTGACGATTCCAACTTTGACACCTCCGACGACGATGTATCCGACACCTCCGACGACGATGACTCCGACGGCTCCGACGACGGTGTATCCGACGGCTCCGGCGACGATGACTCCGACGACGACATCGTTTACGAACAGTGTACGACAGCAAATACCGAATATACAGTTAATTAGTCAACTAATAATAAGTTTTGAATTGATCTGGCAATGTGCACAAAATATTGTGAACGAGAAATTGAAAGAATGAGAAAACTTTGTTGATGTATGACGAATGGACAAAGGATGAAAAAAGAGGGGAAAAGTAGAGCGAAACTAGACTGAAAAGAAAAAAATCCGTGCAGAGTCTTAATTTGACTTTTTTGGGTGAATGAATTTTGAATGAACGTCGGTCCGGTATAGCGCCTTGTTCCCATTTTTGCATGAAAAACAAAGAAACCCAGTATGAAAATGGGGTACCGTGAGATAATTTCAATGGCGCTTGAAGGAAATTCTGGAAAGGTAATAGTAGATTTACTTTACATAGGAAGTAAAGCATTGAGTCTCGAGTCTAAGAACATCCTCAAACAGCAGTACTGGAAACTATTTCTTGTTATCTCCTTCCTTTTTCTTTCCAGTTTCCAAGCAGCATTTTCCCTTGATATTTTTTATAGTACACCCGTTATTCGTTATACAGTTTTTCCTTGTGTTGTGTTCCCTGGAAATGGAAATGAACCCAAATCCTGAATGCAAACGCAATCGGCGATAAATAAAAACGAACAAAGATATATGGAATAAATCATGTTCATGTTTTTATTTAAGCTCTATTAATGTAAGCAGAGCCGGCAAATTCACTGACTTTTGCTAAGTGAATTAAATCAATCTCACTAATTCACTTCATTCGTATAATTCCTAATTCCTGATGAAGCAAATGAAAATTGATATTCGAAACTGTATTGAAGGGGTACGTATATCTTCAACATTTTTGAAACTTTGGTTTCGTTTTTGCATCTATTAGTATACTAATATTAAAGTGGTTTTTACAATTTGTAGACAAAGCTGTTGACTGCATATTTGCACGAGCTAGGCCGCGTCAAACTCGACTAAAGGAAATTGGGGAAACTAATGAACAATTCCCTTCATTAGACAATAATTCCATTAAATAATAAATTGGTTCGAACCAGCCCTTGCTTTTATCCACGATAAATAGACTGTCAAATATTATATGATACCAAAATCATTCATTATATTGTAGTCAAGTAATCAAGTAATCATAAAAATCATAAAAATTAATAATAAAGTTGAATTTATTGATTGTCTATTTGATTTCAAATAATGGGAAGCGAAACGAATCTTTATTCTAATTCTGACGAATCATACTACTATCCCTATCCCTTACTGCGCCTTAATAATGAATAATGAATCATAATTGAAGTTTATGCAACTGCTATTATGTTGAAACGACAAACAACATTAAATACATCAAAATTAACAGTAAAGACTATCGTTCATTCTGAAGGAATCAACTAAGGAATCCTTCAGTAGCATTACATAAGAAGAATAAAAAACAAAGATGTTTTGCGGCGTGCCGGCGTAAACAAGGAAAGGATGATTCGCATCGCTTGGCTTGGAATTGCAATGCACACTTGCACACTCTTTATTTTACGCATTTTATTCGTGTGTCGTACCGAATGAATGTTTGTGTTTGTTCTAAACTTTTTATTGTTTTTACAGTTAAAAGCCGTGAGACGTTGTCGTTGTCGTTGTCAACCGAATAACGTACAGTCATGGATGTCCCGGTTCCTTTATCCCGAATTTTCAATTATAATTATAAATTCATCATATATTCTTACATCGGTTTCACATTATGATGGTCTGTGGCTTCAACTGTTGGTGTATGACGTTACGATCCGGATGAAGGACGGAAGGACCTAGCAGGATTATTGCAATTAATGAGTTAATGAGCATAATAATGTGAAATGATGACAATATTTTTGCATGGGGATGGGACGCAGACGCTGCGACTGCACACGATTCGCATTTCAGGATCTCAATTCTCCGTCTTCCCAAATTCTCAACATTAATACAAGTTGATGTTGCAATGAAAATTCATGCTACTTAAGTCTACTTCATTATATTGTAATGTAATCAAGTAATCAAGTAATCAAGTATAATCGTCAAAATCATGAAATTGCATTAATAATGAAGTTGAATTTATTTACTGTCTATTTGATTTCAAATAATGGGAAGCGAAACTAAAAAATGAATCTTTATTCTAATTCTAACGAATCATACTAATATCCCTAATAATACTCATAGTTTAAACAGCGTTCTCGTCATTTGTGCCCATGGGAGTCTAAGTTAAATTCGTTACCAAACGATGAAGAAATGTGACTGACATGACAGGATAAAATACCAAAGGACATGCTGCGGCTGCAGGATTCTTTTGTGAAATGACATGTACAATAATCGTTTTCCTTTTCCTTTTCAGAGATAATTGTGCATTATTTTGAAGTCTACAACTATTTTCATAGTATCTTGTTATTACTTATCAAATCTATTTAGAAGGTATAGGTGGATTATGTTGGTATCCTTGTGGATTTTTGAGAATTTTGGAATAATAAATGCAATTAGTGCTTTTAATAAGCAGAAGATTTGTATACGCTAGTAATGATATTACTTTATAATGACACATTTTCGAGTTTCAAACAAAGTCAATTAATTATTGCCGTTCAATATTTTTAGGTAAAGACTTTGATATACCGGTGGCGACTTGGCGATTCCCATCCCTGTCACTTCACGGTATTGAAGTTGAACGTGCATTAAGAGATCCTGGAGTTAGTTAAAACGGTGATTCCTCGTAAAGTTATCGGCAAGTTTTCCATTCGACTTGCGCCGAATCAGCAACCCGCAGAAATCGAAAAACTAGGTATTAACTATACTTGAATGGCAAATGAGCTGAAAGGAATTCTACCAACCAAATGAAGGCGAGAAGTTTATGTAAATGCACAAACAGAAGCAGATTTGTCGTTGTTTACAAGTTATGACGAATGTGTTGAAAAGGTGATAGTTGGACACAGTGGAAAGCCATGGCGGGCGCGTGGCGGACCCAAATCATCCAAATTACCAAGACTTGCCATCAATAGTGACAACTTCAAAAGATGTCCCGTTGAAAATTGTTGATAATGTAGTTACTGTATATAGGTTTTTCATCGTGAAAAACAAATCCAACAGAACTAACTAACAATTTATTTTCAGATCGTATGCAAACAGCAATTGACCTACGCGCCCGGCGTCGGGAATGCTATAGAACGTGTTCCTGCCCTCACGGTGTATGAAATGAAAACGAAAAGTGAATTAGAAGAATTTAATTCATCTTAATTCAAAAAGTTAAGTAAATTTGATAGTGCAGTTTGCCAAGGTCAAATAAGGTCAAAAGGTTTCTTAAGGGTAAGAGCACTTGAGCACTCTTGCCGAACCTTTTCGACACCTCAGGATTTGTATAAGTACGCTGCAACGGTGGGGCAACTTGAAACTCTCATAAAGAGGTGTACTTAAGTATATTCCCCGAAAGTCCATGTTCATTAACTCAAAAGAGAAGGTCACAAGGTCAAAATGTGGTTGCGAAATGACGACAAAAAAGCCACAATAGTCAAGTTATGATTGTCAAGAAAATCTGATTACGTATATGTTTTCTAAAAAAAAACCCAAGGTTGACATAAACGACTGGAAGCTGGAGTCTGCGAGCCAGCGGGATTTCCTTCCCTTCAAATTCAACTTGAGACCAAACCGGTCAGGTGTTTTTCCCAGGTCCTCACGATACGACAGTTTTGTTTAATTTAACTTTTAATTAAGTTCCATAAAACCAAAGGAAAATGGAGGTTCGCATGAATGACAGTGGGACAACCAACGGTCCTACTTTGCATTGGTTTGAATTTTTGCTCAATCGACAGTTGCTTTTGCAACATTTAAACAAGGCGGATGCAGGTAACATTTATATGTTTTTGATGTTTTGGAAATATAAATTGTTAGGAAATGACGTATAATTTCATGTTTTGTTGATTTTAAATTTTGAAAATGAAGATCCGGGGGCGACTGCATTGTTGACTCAATTTTTGAGCAATGCGGAGAAATGGGCTCCAGTGGAACAGCCGGCCTTGGACTCGGGTGGGAGAGGTGAGCCGATGGACACAGACACTCCCGTGGTTTCAACGGAGGATCCTCATCGACTCCGAAAAAGAAACAGTCTCCGAATGTTAGCTTTGCAAACGGCATCATTCCTCCACTGGAATTTGGAATCCATTTCCTTGTAAGAAGATTCAATCTATAAATTAATATATTTATGAGTGTGGGTGACGACAATGACAATGAGAAATGTTGGTTTGTATCAGAGTGTCGCTGTCTGTTCAAAATTCTTTGATGAAGACGATTCAAAGTGTAGCGTTTTCGGATGAGATGGAGCATGTGGCAGGGGGGAGAGACTTTCTCCAGAGTTTGTACCATCGTTGGGTCATTCGGACAGGGTACAAGGCCTATGTGAAGAGAGTGAGAGGACAGCCTTCCTCTGTGTCCATGGGTATGATGCAGTCAGACGTCAATTTGACCTTAGAAGCTGACATTGTCAAGGGGCTGGACGAAGCCGGTAGTATTGAATACTTGAGAACTTGTGGGAATCATGACCAGCGTCCGAAGCTCACTGATTATGTTCTCATTCAAACTCAGTCTGCTTTTACTGGAGAGGAGATTAACTGGAAGGCCGGGGAAAAGATTAGTCGCACTGCTTTTGAGTCCATGGTCCACGTGGATCTTGGCGTTTATTTCCTCTATATGAATCGGTATGCGGACGCTAAGGCTGAGTTTAAGAGTTTGGCCAACAAAGGTCATACGAATTTTGACGACTTTCCCTACGTGACGATCTGCAGTAAGAAGATTCAAGGGTATTTCCAAGCGACGCAGGTTGTGGTTCCCCCGAAGAAGAAAAAGGACGACCGACTTTTGGAACTTCCTACATTGGATCATGAGAAGACGTTGGAAATTGCAAATTTATTGAGACACACTGCTAACGTGGACATTAAGGATGAAAAGGATAAGACCATGGTTCGTCTCGCCCAGCTTTTAGGAGTCGACAAGTCTGACATGAAAGCAGTTAACCATGAAATCGAGCGTCCACTTGACGAAACTGCTCGCGTTGAGTTATTTGAGACTGATGATGAAGGTAAGACAGTCAAGCTGTCCTGTGCAACTATTTAATTATATAATTGCTATTGATTGTACGTGTTCCCTTGTTAATTGTACATGCAGCTGAAGATGACCCTAAACTGATTACTTGCAAATATGAAGTGGAGCTGATTTCGACGAGCAACGTCAAGAGAATTCATGAGCTCATTAGAAAGCTGTGTGAAATGAATCCGGGGAAATGTCTGTCAAAAATTAATGCTTCGTGGGAATTGCCTATACCTGTGATGAATGCTACGTGCACAATTTCCGCCGGACCGACTCAAGACTACATTTTCATCTTGATTGCCAAGGCTCGTGAGATGCTCAAATTGAAACAGTTCAGTGTGTCTCGTGAAATGCTCCGGGCTGCGACCAAGGAGCTTTACGACTTGAACTTTCCGAAGCTCATCAAAATGATGGACTGGGAAGTGCTTTTAGTGGACATCACCGAACTCATGTCTCAGTGGTCCACAGCCGGAGCTCAGTCTAGTGTTGAAGACATGGTCCCCAGATGCCAAGACTGTATCAAAGGACTGGAGCAGCCGGATCTCAACCCCCGCTCTGACATTTTGGAGAGTGCTTTCATGTGTCTATTGAATTTGGGTCAGTTTCCCTTCGTGATTGCTTTTGATCACAAACAGAAACATCAACACAAATTGCCATTAGTTGAGTTTTTTGGCCTTCTGGCTCGAGCTTGTCAGGATTTGGTTGACCGAAAAGATTCTTCTGCGAATTACCGGGAATTGTGGACTCTCATTCTCCCGTTTTTTCTCTCTCCGAACGCTTTACCGAAAAAGGGTTCTTCTTCCTCAAAATCTATCATCTTGTCGGACCGAAATCTCCTCATTCGCATAATTAACAACACTCGAGGACCGAAAATGCTTTCCTTGTGGATTTCAATGTTTGCCCGGTTTCTCAATCATATAATGGACGAAGTAGCTTTGCAGATTTATACGGAGAACCTGCACATTTGGCCTAACGTTTTGGACGAGTCAGTGCTCTTCTTTTCTTTCATTCATAGATTGTGCAATCTAGCGAGCTTCTTTTTTAATAACTCATTTATTTAATTACGCAGGATTACGATGGGTCCAATGGGAGAATCCTCCAAAATAGCTCGTGTGTCTCTGGGCACGAAACTCAACCGTCGAAACATTCAAGACTACATTTTCATTCTACTGGACAACGCTGTGAATCAAAGCGGAGACGTGTCATGGCTCAAATGCATGGGAGACGTGCATTTGGCAGCAGGAAGTGCGCGGAGGGCTCTTAAATGCTACATTGAATATTTGGCGATTTGCACGGATCTTTTTGAGAAACATTCCGCGACCCAATGGTCGGACAACGCTTTGTTCAAGCGAATGATCAAATGCTGTGAAATCCTCCAATGTTTCACGAACGCTCTGGTCCTGTGTCAATTCCTCACGGAAGTGGACTACTCAATGGCCTTCGGAATGGCTCAGGAGAAGGTGACCAACGACGCGAATGACGCTCTTTACGACTTTATCTGGGATCTCACCATTCTCGAATTCCTCATGAATTTGCACACCAAGCGAACCGAACCTCTCAAAAAAGCAGAAGTGGTAAGTTGAATCCATTTTCTAATAAAATTAAATACTAAATTACAAAGTCCCAACCTCAAAAATGTCTGAATGAATGAGTCATTTATAATTTGTAGGCCAAAGTCATGGGGCAACTGGAACTCAACGGAAATAACAGCGAGGAAATCCAGCGTGAAGCCATGAATTTGCGAAAATCTCAGTTCATGCGCACTCTCATGAATCAGTATGTTACCAACAACTTTGAAATTGCACGCATGGATGACTGACCTC
>JABASF010002315.1:0-15443 GCA_019776145.1 Harlomillsia oculata
ATCAGAACTTAGATATTCAGAGCGTGCTGAGACTAAACTTACCTGACGAAAATGATAAAATGTCACAAGAATGGCGAATAAAAATTTAAATATATGTTTGAACGTCGAAATATTTGTTTTTAAAATGTGCAATTTGAAGAGGCTTGAATAGATAGCTTTCAGGTTTCAGTTCCTGTACCCGTAAAAAGGTGCCTGCAACCATTTTGATAACTACAGTCTCAATTTTATTGGAAAAGGTATTCAGTTGCTGCAGACGACGAAAAAGGCACAAAACCTGACAGCGACGGACGACGATTCCTGTTCAGTCGAACTGGACTGTGGCGAACGTGTCGACGAGTGAAAGTGAATGGCACACTTGAAGGTAGAAGAATATCCAATTTTGTGTACAAATGCTTTAAGATTGAGTATGAAAGTTTCAAAGGAATGTTATCTTTTATTTTACGTTTTTTAAAAAAACCGAAAGTTGGATGCACGTCCCATGCATTTTTTCCGGACAAAGATGAAATCAAATCGAATCCAAGTTTGGACGAGCATGTAGTAGGTAATCCGAAATGCAAATACGAGCTAGGAAAAGCTTCAAGTCCAAATGTTTCAGAGTGAAATTGTCGTGTCAAATGCAAATGCACTGTTCACTTATTTGCCTACAGATTACGTCCGGACGGAGATTTGTTTTGCGATTCTCAGCTTGATTTTGATGCTGATGTCCCTCTTTGCTGCATTGTACACGTTCAAAAACGTGAGGTACATGTTCAAGCGTCTGGCAGCTGGTCTCTATTTTTTTACTGGTAAGTCATGCCATGACAAATTTTTCTGTCGGGTTTTTTTTGCCCATTTCCAACTCAAGAATGTCGTAATCGTAAAGTTTTAGTTGAGTTCGTTACGTTCCTTCCTACGCAAAAGGAAAACATGCAAAAAGCTGTAACTCAGAGAGAAAGCAATTTTCTGCGAAACTGATGCGGGTGTCGGGGTCCGGGTTGTAAATTTTGCATTTTGTGATTGTATAGGAGTCTGTGTATTAGTCGTCCTTGAGGTGGTCATCACGTCAATGCGATACCAAGAGGAGAACGTGCCTTTCAACCACCCGCCTAACACTGGGGTGTCATATGGTGAGAGATGACATTAGTATAAATTAATGATTCATTAAAACACAGATTCCCGGAGTGTGCAAATATGATTCATGTATCAAATGGGCTTAGTCCCACAAAAGCCTTTGATGACATTATTGTAAATTACAGGGTTTTCCTTTTTCCTTGGCTGGCTCGTGTTTTTGGCTTACCTGGGCAATGGCTGTATCTTTTTGGTCTTCTCCAGAAAGAGGAAAGGAGAAAAAGGCACTGGAGAAAATGCCGACTTGGCACAGTACATGGGTCGCTAATGACCTGCTCAGACATCCAACTCTCCGAAGAAAGCATCCCCAATTTTCCATTCATTCTAATCACCTTTTGTCATTTCGGTTTATTTTAATTTCACAAACTGACAACATGATTCCAACACAAAGCTAGTCAAACTTTGTTCGTGAATTCTCGTGGCCATATGCACTATACAACTATATGTTATTAATATATGCAACTTTTTTCTTACGACGACACTCTGGAGAATTTGAGCTTTGTACACAAAGAGTATTCAAACAATCCTAGCTCTTTTTTGTTTCTTTCAATATACTCTAAATAATAATCCTCATTTTTTGTACTGAATTGTAAATTGTAATCATGTTATTTGCTAAATGGTTGCTGCTTCTCTTTGCTCTTTCAATGCGCTAGCGCTTCGTTGTTTGTTGTCCACGAAACAAAAGAAAACAGCTTAAAATGATTTTTCATGTGTGAATTGTACTGTGTGCTGTACCGTATCGTATGAAAACAACTAACAAAAGACCCATACAATTGAGAACTGACGAAGAAACTGTTAAATTCGTTATAAAATATTATAATATGTCAAAATGTATGGAAATGTTAAACAACCTTAGGTTATGATTAACATGTAAACATTAATTACTTATTACATTTAATGATTTAATCCTTATTAAGCCCCTCATAGGGTCAGGTTTTTCTGTGTAATCTAGGTTAAACGGTTTGATTTAAACGGTTTCATTAAACGGTTTTAGTAATAGAGCTTCCAGCTTCCAGCATTTTAATGAAAAGCTGTTAAACTCCAGAATAATTTCAAGAAATAAAAACGGATCTGTTATTTAAAAAATTAACTACGATTATTCCTTTTTTTCACATATTATTATTCTAAACTGTCTTTATTGCGTTTACATTGTCGTTTGTATTTTAGACACTTTTTCTATAATTGACACAAACTCAGACTTAATGCTGACATGACTTTAATGTGGACATACTACTCACAAAGCACACATCTGAAAGAAATTAATATTGTATTTACAAAAGAAAACTCGTACGAAGTTGCTATTTTCTAATTGCGAGACGTTCGGTATTTAAATTGATTTTTAAAGTTTATTACCTACGATACGATGGAATTATAGTTTACTCACAAGCACTGCTTTGTGTGGTCGAGTTCTGAAAAAACACAATGCTAGTGTTGAGCTTTCTCTGGTAAGGTCAAGGTCACCTTATTAATTATACATTAATTAATAGTTTGATTGATCCTCTAAGTTCTAAAAAATCCGAAGTTTTACACAATCAATACGCAATCTAAAGCTCAAATCACAATGATTCACAATTACAATGAATGAAGGCACCCGAGTAAACTTATAAATTACAAAATTACTGAACTTGTAATTTATACTTTGAATTTTTGCATTTTGGAGTGAATCTAAATATAAAATCTTTCTCGAAACTATTGAAAGAGGTGCTTTTTGTTCGCACATAAGCATTTTGTTTCCAAAGCTAACTTTCTACTTCTAGGAATTGTCTTTAAAGATTACTGAACAAGATAACAGATTGATGTGTAGAATTCTTAAAGTTCTTTAAATACAGTAGCGTTCTGCAATATATATTTGGTGTCTAACATTTTTATATGTACAATTAACTATATTAATAAGGTTTAGATTAGAACAAGGACACGTATTGATACTCTTCTTCACATGGATGTTCAGCACGGAATGTGAGATAGAGGATTCCAGTATTATGCCAGTGGTACAAGGCCCAAACGATGAGAACGTGCCATAGTTGATGACTGCTTCCGAAGTAGTTAACCACGCCTGGGAAAATGCGTTCCGGGAGACGAGAGACGTAGAAGAAGAAAGCAGCAGCAGAAATCAAGTATACCCCAACAATGCGAGGCAACAAGAGCTGAAAGATACAACAGGACACATTAATCATATCATCATATTTCATAAGTTATAGTTCGTCAACTTGTTAAAAGTTGTAATGAAGAAACGAAATCCGTGCTTTCACTTGGTATTGGAACATTGGAAGATGGTTCTGAAGATAAAGTTTTGAAAGAGCGTCTTTTAAAAGCATGGATTTCTGTCCTTGGCCGACTTTGGAACGTGACTGCTCGTCAGTCGGTCAATTAATGTCAAAAGTGTCTGAAGGATTTGACGAGGCTTACAGCAACGATAGAGTTGCTCATTCCTCCATGAAGAACGGCCCAATGTGCCGTGGGAATTATTCCATAGGCGGCCCACCCGCCAAATACTAAGAGTCGATACTGGAACTGTTCATCTCGTCTCACCATTGGAATGACTTGCATGGCCATGGCAGAAGCAAAAATGGCACCGACTGTCACCAAATAGAAGTTGAGCCAAAACTGGAACAAAAAAAATTGTTTCTGTTCATTGACTTCGTCTCATGTTCAAGCGCTAAACCCGTGGACAAGAACAAATGTCACATTATCAAAATGTAAAGCAGTAAGTTGAAAGTTTGAGTTTTAGAAAACAATTTTTTTCTTAGTAGCTAATACTTACAGGAACACAGGAAAAGGCGTAGTAGATCCCTGACACGTAGATGGCAAGGAGACTGAGAGACACTCCGAACAAGTCGGCAGACAGCCAACGTTTGTAGTACTTTTCTGAACAGCAGCAGAAAATGTGGTAGAGTGATGACAGCAGCATACACGCCTGCCAACAACCAATGTCAATATTGTCAATGGTCTTAGAAAAAGTTAATTACCCCCCAAAATAATGTTGTTCTCCATTTCACATGACATGTCACGATGTCACAAAAGAACGGAGAAAGCTCATTATAAAATGTCTAACCTGGAAACATATTAAGAGCAGTGTGATCACAGTCTGATCCCACGGTTGAGTCTTTTTCATATCTGTGAGACCCAATGAGTCGTACAGTGTGAGTCCAAAGAAAAACATCCATCCGCTGAAATGCGTCCAAATGTTGACAGTCTCATTATTCCAAGCAAAAACGCTGAAAACAAAGACAAAGTGTCATACAATTTTTTTTAAATTCTCTGGTTTCATTTCGTCATTTTAAAATACTAACAAGTAATCATTTATGCAATTTCATACTATTCTAATGCGTAATCTGACATCATTTTCACTTCCTTTCAAAAGTTCATGTCACATGAACAAAACATCGAAAAGCTTCTTTCCACTTTTGAACACTTTTAATCCCATTAATTTGCGACCGCATTGCATGCAAATGTATGCAGATGAGCTAACCAGTGAAATGAATATTTTAAAGAGCTCTAATCGGGATCTTTCGTTTCGAAATTACAAAAACTAATACTGTTGCAACGTGTAATGCGCAAATCCTTTCCTCAAGGGGATGGTTAAATGGATACCTCCATCCATTTCGTTTTGGACCTTTCACATTAGAAATACGCATTTATCACAAAGCGCGACCCATTATTTGAAGGGCGGCGTCATCAAACTAAGAGGACTTCTCACATTCGCTTGTACCTCATACTCAAGCGAACAATGGCAATCATTCTAATGAAATCAACAAACTAAGAACATTATTACGTCCTCATTGTCATCTGAAAATGAAATTAAAGAATGTCGACAAAATCCATAATCTTGCAACAAATTGTAGTTACAATTTACAATTTTTATGCCAAGCTCTGTGTGTATGTCCAACACTTTCGTGTCTCATGTCGTTATTCATTTTTAAGAAGAAACATTTTGGTTGCATCATTAAAAGTAACGGTCCGATCGCGAACGCACACTCACACTCTCGTTATGATTTACTATCATAACAGCACAGCACGGAATGAAGTGCAATCTGCGGTGTCTGTGCGTTAGGTGTGAGCCTTTGCTTTGGGGCAGACGGCCTTGTGTCATCACCGCCACAACACGACTTGAAAGACTACTTTTCGACGTCGACAGTCGACGATAAAGCACCGTAGACCGTAGTGTAGTACATTCCGAGAACCAAAATGTCAATTGTTTAGGTTTCCGAGTACACTAAAGCTTAAAGTCGCTTAAAGTCATAATGTAATGCAAGAGTTGTAACAATCATATCTTTCAAGCAATTATGATTACGATCCAAGCATACTCATGACATGAACAATAAGTGGATTGTTTTTTAATTATTATTCAAATTTTACCAAACAAAAACCCAAATTGATTTTTTATACACCTTATAATAATCCTTATTCTTCTTGTTCATTGTATAAGCATTACCTATAAACATAACCTGTAATTAGGTGTACATAAAGATCAATATTTTACTGTTACAATGAGTGTCGTTAAAGGCAAAACATTCTGATCAGTTTGATCTGATATTCACAATTCACAAAAAGAGAACAGAGAATCAAACGCGGACATGGTAATTTTGTCGTCATCGTCAGTCACCATATTCTCATTATCACTTGGTCATCAATCAACAATGAGGTGTAAGTACATAGAAAGAAATGCCAACAACTGAAAACCGCAACTTTGAAAGTGTCGAAAATAAACTCAAGCTTTCCACTTGAGAAAATGAGAGGAATGTGAGAATGTAAATGTTTCAGTGTGAAGATCATCATCATGCAGTAGTCAATTTCATACGGAAACAGACAGTGAGAATGGCTATTGTATTTGTAATAATAGTCTGCAAACTAAACTTGCAATGGCAAGTGCTTATTACAGAGTGCTTGAGCATGTGCAATTACCAAGCTTTGCGCGGACTTAAAGTCTCCTTAATCATCCTGCCTTGATCTAAGACGTGGACTGAAACAAAAGAGAGATAGGACGAACTCACAACAACCTCTACCTTCATGTTCATATTTATATTATTTTGATACCTGCCACACAAAGTTTTTGATTACATGGAAAGATGCATGATGTGTTGAGTATGGCCCATTGAGAGATGCAATTGTGAGTGCGAATCTGCGTCTGTAACGCGGTCAGTGGAGCAAATGACCTTATTTTGCCCCTGGCACTGTGTCCAAACTGGCACAATCTCAGCTACTAGTTTCACGGTTTCACCATAGCATTAGCATCATATAAGCTCATTTTTTTCCCTATCGGACACATTATTGCTACTCACACAAACCTGTGCTGTGGTGTGGACACTGCGTTGATTAGGTTTAGCAAGAACAAGAATGACAAAATGCGAACGTGTGGATTTGAATGCTAACGACCTTATCGACTCATTGTGTGTAAGTAAACAAACCAGGAACTTTTTAACAAACTTATAGGAACAGTTGAGAGATAATTAGTTTGTTAAAGAAAAGATTGCAGTGCACTTGGCATTTGGTACAAAACATGACATGTGCACTGCTTCCCTTCACATGGACATGGGTATTTTGCAATACTGGTCAATTGCCGAATTGTTGCCGGCTTACGCAAATCATTCATCAAAAACCATAAATGTTGGACTGGCTAAATGCAGAATGATATTTGACCTCTCTCAGAACTAATCATTTCTTGCAAGATCACATTACTAAATATTCAGTTAATGAGCCAAGAAGCAAGACTAGAGTTTGTATTACTGGCTATTAGTGATAGTGATGGTACATTATACCTTTGGCATTTTACATTATTTGCAATGTTAACGTGTGCTTGCTTTTGCAATGAAAATCAGTGCACATAACATAATCGAGAATCGCATATTTTGGGATTAATCAGTAATTCAGTAATCAGTTCAATCAGTTCGTATCTTTGAACAATAATGGTCAATTGCACCATTTAGATGCATCATATTAAAACTGAATGAAACGGTAAGACCAAAAACCTATACTTTAAATTCAAGGGCTTAGTTAAATACATACCTTTTTATACACTCCAATGGTGACAAACTTCCTCGGTAGCCTCCGGTGATGTAAGGATTAAATTTGAGATAAAACGGAGCTTCTGAGAAATTGAGCACTTTTTTCTTGCCACTGCTACTAGTGGATTCCAAGTTTTCATTGTCGTCGTAGGACTGTAGTCCAGTGCACCTGCAACTGCACCTTCCTTTTTCACTGAGTCCATCTTGCAAAGCTTGATCATTTTTGTCACTTTTGTGCTTGTACCAGCACACAGATCCACATTTGATAGCTCCCATAATTTGTCCAGCTTTCGAGTCCTTGCTGGACAAGACGCTAGATTTTTTCCCACTGTAACTTTCGTTGAGTTGGCAATGATGCTGTTTCAATGAAGATGAGTGGTTTTCTACACCATTTTGCAAATAGGCACTCTTGACAGTACTGCTATCAATGCCATTAGTATTGCGATATTTTGCGTCTGTAGGAGAGCTGTTCACAGGAGCTTTTTGAGGAACACGACGTTGTCGAGTTGTCCTTGCGGTGATTTCGGGTTTTTCATGCACCGGACTGGAGTTGGGCGGGTGGCCTTCAGTCGCCGCTTTGAATAGAGCATTGAAGCTCAACCAGCACAGACTACGAGTCGTGGGCAACAATGTGGTCATTCTGCTTTCCTTCTCTGTTAAAATGCTGAGTGCTCAGTGTTCCTCCCCAACGAGTGTTTCGGGGCTCTCCCAAATGTCAACTTGACCAAAACGTTCAACTGAGATGAGGGACTTGAGTGCTGACTGCTGACGTGAATGGCGAAGATGCTCTTGGTCAACGCTCTTGCACCAGGAAGCTTTAACAGTTGTCAGTGGGGTAGTAGTGAAACTTTTCGAAAGTCTTTTCAAGTCAAACTTGCCTTGTCTTGCCTTGCCCTTTGGGTCCTCTTGCATGCGATAACAATTGCGAACGGCAAGAATTCTATCAATTCATTCTTTACGATGACGCAGGTACACGCGATTGATAAATTCGTCCAAGTGGATCCTGAAACAGGATATAAATAAAAACGCACCTTTAAAAAAATCCAACCAGACAAATTTCTCCGTATAGAAAATATATGTATCAGCAAAACGAAACATGCGTGCCTTACTTTCGTGTTTCACCGACTAAACTAAACAACTAAACTCATCCAAGCTTATTATACTAGCACAACAGACAACGTTTAACTAACTGTAGCCGTCGGATTATGTGTTTCTAGCTTTTATAAAAAAAACTCAGCTCAGGTATAAAAATGCTTCAAAATGACTCTCAAGAGTCAACGAGCCTCTTTATAACACTCTCATATGCGTTTTCATGCTCACTTCGTTCAGTTTGTAGTGGAAGTTATGTGCAATCCGTCTGCAACAACCTCAAATAACAAACACAATAGACCAAAGCAAAACTTACACATACACACCTGTACGGTACCTTTTCCATTACACAACATTATAGCTGCAAAGTATACTTTACTGTATGGATTCTCACACATGCTATAGAATATTGTCTAGAAACAATTCTGTCTGTCTAGCAAAGCAAGTACACATTTTAAAAAACACAAAACCAAGTTTGCGTTTGCCCCTTAACTCATAAATAATGATCCTTGTGAATTCCCAAAGGTAACATTGGAAGGGGCTACTTGCGAAAGGATGCTTGACCGTTTGTTTCTCACTGAAATGATACAGGAGAAGAATTACAATCATTTCATGATCATGCAACCATTTTCCGTGCATGCTACGATGCTATATACCTAGTCCTTACCAACAGACTAGCCATTTTTGCATAGTATGAAAAGTGCACGTCGAAGCAGAAAGGTAGATCCTGTATGCAAAGCATTGTTTACTTTGGAGAGAGAGGCCAAACACACTGCACAAATAAAATGTTGTGTTATTGGGAGAACCCAAAGAGAATGGAAATCCTGAAAGAAAACTAGTAATAAAAGTAAATTAACTTAATAGAGGATGTGTTCAAGTGTGCAAGTCAAGTGGAGTGAAGCTGTTTTTTTTGGTGTGGTGCGCCGCATGCAAAAAACTTTAATTGCTACTATAAATATTGGGATCAGAGTGTCAATTAAAGGTACAACTCATTTAAATTTGGTCGTGTTGTGTACGATATTAGTGTATTATTTGGATCACTGGTAGACTGTGATTTGTGATGGAAATGGAAACATTGAAACATAAAATGACACAATAAACACTTTTATTGATGAATTTGATGACTAGTTTTTTTGTTCCAAAATTGTACGCTTAAATGATACTATATGTATACAATGAAATCTAATAGGACAAAAAAGGACAGGAAGGACGCAGGACAGGAACAAAGGAACTTATACTACAAATTGATGATAATTAATCGGATTGCATTGTCACATGTTGATTATAGTTGCGTTCGGTAGTTGGTTGCTGGGTTTCAAACTTTTTGCAAAAATGTAAAGTCAAGGGCGCTTTTTGAAAACCTTTGCAGATTATTTTTTAAATTGAAAAGGTTGTGTGAGTAGTGAGAAGCAAGAAAGGCTCGTATGCTATTAAGTACAATAATTAAGATGTTACCTTTTGATGAGACTGAATGAGATGAGCTCAGGGGAACTTGTATTAATGCAGATGAAATGCGGATTCCGAATGCGAAAAAGTTCTCGCATGAAGAGCCGTATGCCCCGAATGTCACCTTTTTACTACAGCATAGATCACTTTTTCATGCAATCGTAACCAACGTCGGCATGCAAAAGGGTAAAATGCAAGACTGAGCGAACCAAACCGTTAAACCCTATGAATTTTTGAACAGAGTGACGGAAAGCCACGAGCCAATGGTCAAATTAGGTTGAATCAAATCGAACCTTTTCCATACTTGATTAAGTGGTATGGATCGTTTTTACCGCTTTGTTAATATTTCAAACTTTGACTCTGTAGACTCTACGGGAAAAACGAAAAAGAGACACACTCACAATGGGAAAGGGACAACTCACTTCGACTGAGTCTACTTGGCTTCTGATTGTTCTGATGCTCCTGTGGATTGCACCAAGGCCGAACTTTTTGGCATGGTCCTATGCTCCGAAGAAGGTCAATCGATTCTCCCATACTCTCCCGGTATAACGTTCTTGCCATTTCCAGAAAAGAAAGGAGCTTCGTTTCGTCACAGTAGGATTTTTCGCCCAAGTGGAGAATTTTCTTCGTTTCTTCCTCAAAATGCAAACTGGAGAGTTGTATTCTTTTCTCTCACAGTTCTCTCTCTTCTTTATTATTATTTCTACACACACAAAAAAGTTAGAAAGTGGGACAACAGCGGGGAGAAATGATGATAGTCAATTTGAGTCGGAACATTAACACTCGCAAAAATTGCCTGCTGGGGTTACTTAATATTCATCTGCATTCTTCTGACCATTCGGGTTTTAGCACCCGCTTTTTATGATTCACTGGGCCATGAATTTATAATCGTGGAATGAACATGAAAGTTCCAGTTTCCTATGCATTCCATGCATTCGAAAAAATTTTTGTAGTGCTTTTTTGTGCTTTAGGTTATCGCAAACTCTGCTTCATTTTCGTAATGTGTACTATTTCACATAAAACTAAATAAGTTTGCTGTTTCTCCCTGTTTCTCAAAGTTTTCGAATGGAATTTGTGCAAAATATAATGAAGAAATGAACTTGTAATTTGTAATTTCGGCTGATTTGAAAGTGAAACGTGAAACATCTGAAAAATATATATTTTTTGCATTCACATTAGCGTGACACATTAAATAGAAATAAATTATTGTATTGTTAAGATGGAAGAAGTTGGTAACAACAAATAAATAAATTCAGGATTCTTTGTGCTTAGAACGCCATAAATGAACAAATGAATTAGCCTTTAGCCGTCAAATTTGATAGCACCTCCGGATCCAGAGCTCGGATTTCTAGCAGGAGCAGGAGCAATTGGAGCAGGAGCAGCAGGAGCACCTGAAGCGGAAGTTGGTCCTCCAAATCTAATTCCATCCTTAGAAGGTCCAGCAGCAGGAACGACATCCTTTCCATCCTTGGCGTCCCGGGTATTTCCACCACGTCCATAGCCGTAAAAAGCTCCGCCTCCAGGATAGAATCCACCAGCACCTCCAGGTCCGTACAATCCACCTTGGAATCCTGGATAGTAACCTCCGCCTCCTCCTGGGTAATAGCCGCCTTGACCTCCATAGTATCCACCACCAGGGTAATAACCACCGGGGTAACCCCCTCCATAATATCCTCCATTTCCATATCCTCCAGGGTAGTATCCTCCGCCGAATCCACCGCCTGGATAATATCCACCTCCTGGGTAATATCCACCGTGGTGACCATTGCCACCAGCAGACGCTGCGGCTGATGAAAATGAGCCACCCCCGAAAGGACCTCCGTGAGTACCACTGGAAGCTGCAGCTGCAGCGTTACTTCCTCCAAATCCACCACCGTAAGGTGGTCGGTAATAACCTGGACCTCCGAATCCGCAATCGAAACAAGGTCCGTGTGGATAATGTTTTGCGTTACTTTGAGCCGTGCTCACTGATACACCGCCGAGTCCAGCAAAATTGATGCCGGCACTGATTGACTCACTGTTGCTTTCGCTGAGTTTTACAGTTCCTCTTCGGACACGTGTCTGTTTACGATGTAACAAAAATACTCCAGTTTTAGCATGAACAATCTTGAAGATTCTCAATTTTGTGAACTTACTTTGGCTGGAGACGCTCCAAAACGAAAGTTACGTGTGTTTCCATTGGAACTGTCGTAATAATCCACGGCATCGACGACTGGAGGGAGCATCCCTGAGCAAAAAGTTAAAAATCCTGATTATGTTGCTTGTTTTCGAAAGGTATAAGAAAATTAGAAAAATACAGAATAAATGAATTAATTAGGGAATATCGTACCTGTGATACGTTCATCTTTAAGGGAAAGGACTAGATCAAATCCAAAAGAAACCAAGCACAAAAGTGCAAGGCACAAGAAATTGTACTTCATAACTCACGTCACTTGCAGACAAAAAACGCTGGAAATTGAATGGAAACTTGGAACTGGTTCGCGGAGCAAGAAAAGACTAAAAGATTTGGCATGGACCCTTGGACATTTTATAACCTCTGCAGACTCTGTACATTATGGTCTGGGTGAACAAGTTTTGATGACGGGTGACGAAGAAGGAAGGAAGGAAGTGGTGATTATAGACACAAAAGCTTCCGCACAATAGTCTGCGTTTGAAGTGACCTTTTGGGTGCGACGATTGACCATCAAACTGGCCCATTCGATACTTTGTGAGTGTCCAAGCCACTCATGCATAAAAAGATGACATGTTTTTTATGAGCTGTGTGCAATCCACTCTCGTTTCCGTAAGGTCACCTCGTGTTGGTGATGCAACTCGTCATTTAATTACTAGTAAACTTGGTGAACACAATTGTGCTAAACGGAAACTCAAGCATGAAAGGGTACCTCTCAACGCTCATGTCCACGATGTTTCACGATTTATTGTCCAAAACAAGTTCAGGGTACACTAAAACGAACGGTCTCAAAAAATCTCCATTCTTTTCCATCGCGTGAATTATGACTTTCCTATCATGAATTTGTCCACGACTTTGACTTTTCCTTTTTTCCCTTCACAGTTAACCTTTAACTTGTGGAACCATGAATCATTTTTTGGAAGCGATTCAATTCTGGATAATGTTAATGTAAATGCCACTTGCCTGCATGCTGCATCTGACTTGAGAACCATTTCCAATGCTTTGTGAATGGAACTAGGTCATTGTAAATCAACAATGTTCCCACTTGTGGTTCCCAAGTTCAAAATTGTGTGATCAAATGCTCACAGACCAAGTCAACTGTCATAACCACATTGTCTCCTTGTAATAATATACAACTCCACGTGAATCGCATTAGGAGAAGTTTCAAAGCTACCAAAATCGCGTGACTGATTAGATGATTCAACGGGTTTTACTTGTAACGGTTTACATGATTTCTGCCTGAGCTGAACCAGAACATTAATGTTAATGCTGATTTACTGCAATTTTGTTTGTTTTTTTTAACAATAAGGGAAATAATGACATTAGCAAGTGGGCAGAGTGGGTCAAGGCCATGATTCACGATGATGAAGCCATGCTTCCATGAAATTGGCCTTTTGTTTTCATGCAAATGGTTTTTCATGCATAAAAAGTTGGAATTTTAAAGTGTTTCAACAGCAACGTTCTTTTAATATTGCTCACATATCTTTTGAACGAAAACAACAATTCAACAGTACATTTTGAAAGCGCGTTCTCTACAAAGAGTCGGTTTCTTTTTTCAATACGAAATTCCAGAACAGCTATATTACAAACACGTAGGAACTAACAAAATAGGAACCTCATCAACAGTTAGCAGCTAACCTATTTTAACTACATTTTATGTACAAAGCAAGTACAATTAGTAATACTGCTTATACAACTGGATTTAGAGGTGGAATGCCGTTATTCATGATTTACATAGTTATGATGCACAAGGACATTATTCTAAAAATATCAAGATCCACAGGTACAATTCCGTACAAATTACTTACAAAGACAGGGAAAGAGACAAGGTACGAGGTAACAAGATTTACAAATTACGCTTTGTTCTTCAATCCGCATTCTTATGGTATTTGATACATGCGAACAACAAGCTTTTGGTTTTTTCAGATTCTACTATTAAAAGGTACTAAAAATCAGTTTTAATTGTTGGGTTGGGATGATTTTTGAAAAATAACTTAAGAGATTCAACCACATTTAACTTTAAGGTTTATTGTATATTATATTTCGATAACCCGTGATGATGAGATGCATTGGATTCAGTTTGATAACGTCTTCATTTTATTTGATGACATTTTTCGAGATTGGTAACAGGTAACAGTGGTATATCTTATGCATTGGAAATCTTCAACTGCTCCTCTTCTTTTTGCAATTGCGCAATTTCGTCTCGATTTATGAAGTAGTAGCTTGGCTGACGTCCTCTCTGTAAAATAGGAAACCAATACTCATCATGGAAATTATACTAAAATGCTGAAAATAATGTATTTCGGATGATGCAATCGAAGAATTACCAGGTCTTTCACAACCCGTTTTGCTCCTGCTTTCACGAGGATTCTGGTCATTTTTTCCACTTTTTCGATTCCCATGGCGTAATGCAACGCAGTTCTTTCCATCTAATCATAAAACCTCAAATATTTTAATAAATGCACATAGAGACAAATAAATTAACTATATACTAAATACATTAAACATTAATGATATTAGGAGAGTCTTACATTGTCTCCACGGCGTAGACATTCAGGATGGTTCGCAGCAACATATTGGACTATGGAATGTTGTTCCACGAGTACAGCGACGTGAAGAATGCATCTTCCCCAAGGACTAATAGCCCCGGAAAGTTTCTTGTCTGATTGCATGATTTCTTTGGCTTGATCTACAGCTCCGTGTCGAACGGCTCGGTGCAGCTTTAATAGTCTTTCTTGGAAGTCAGGAAGTGTTCTCAAAAACAATGAGATTTGTCGCTGTCCAGCTTTTTCGGCGATTTCGATAACATGCGCTTGTGTAGTGTCCTCCAGGTTCAGAATTTTGTCGTAGCCATCGTACACGAGACGTTCTAAAGTTTCCAGTTGACCTAAGAAAGATATGACCAGAAATGATTTTAAGTTTACATTTCATTCAGTTACAAGTAATATAATGTAAATTAAGCTTTTTCAAATCATGCTTACCCTGTATTATCAAACTAACAACAAAGGAATCAATAGTCTTCAAATTTTCAGTCCTTTGCATGCCTTCGGCAACATCCCTGGCTGTCCGAAGCCTTTCATCCCGCCAAGCCAAATTGACACTGGGATTGTTTAAGAAAGCCAAAATGGTGGAAGCGCCCCCAGGTCTCGCAGCAGCGAAATGCAATACACTTTGACCTCTATCGTCTCTCGTTCCTGTGTGCTCGGTGAGGATAGCTTTATCAGTTTCTGCATCTGGGTCGATAACCTCTTTGATTGCTTCTTCGTCCGAATCATCCGAACCGTCGTCTGGGTCCTTTGCTTGAGAATTTAGACGCTCCATCGCGTCGTCGCTAACAGGATCATCATCACCATCACCCGCCGGCAAATCCTGTCCTTCTCCTTCGTTAGGTTCTTCTGGCTCCGGAAGCTCTTCTTGTTCCTGGATGAAAGGATCTTCTCCATTGTCTTCCTCGGGTTGTTCGACTTGCTCAGTTTCCTCAGTTGTTGGTTCTGGTTCCTGTGGTTCTTCCGGAATGTCAGGTTCTTCAGAACCATCAGGCTCTTCTTCAGGAATAGCTGGTTCTTCTGGTGCTTGGGCTACTGTACCTGCCGTGGTTGCCCTAAGATCTTCCTGAGATCGCGACCCGT
>JABASF010002316.1:0-15423 GCA_019776145.1 Harlomillsia oculata
AATATACGATCTTGATTCAATCCCCCAAATCCCTCAGATTTCACACAAAACGGGTTGCCCGTTTGTTTTGATCCATTACCTTTCTCTCAAGATGTGGTAATAATCGTAATGTATTACTCTCAACACTTTAATATGAAGTAAGTTGTCACAGGATTCCAAATCGAGCTTGATTCTTACATTTATTTTTATTATTATGACAATACAATAGTTTTTCCGTTGTTCCCCTCCTCAATAATAAATAATAATGGCATTGAAGGAAACGGTAAATCTTTGTGTTTGTGTTTAAAGTGCTCAGTTAACGAGATTTGTAATCACGTGAAACGGCTAGCATCAACACAAGAATTTGTACAAAAGCAAAATAAAAACTACATTTTTTGGCACCCTTTGTGTAAAAGTGTTGAATGTAAAGATTCTAATGGTGTTTTGAAAGAGCCAAAGAGACGAGTGAAGGAGAGAAAAAAAAGATAGACACACATTTGAACAACATGAGCAAATGGGGAAATTGCGAACAAAAAAGCACGTCGACATGGACGTCGCGGTCGTCAGCGTAATAAATTGTTCACGACCCAGTCTCGGGGTGTGAGACGGAAGTACGTTTTTTCTCGGTTTAATTCGGACACCGCTACAGCCGCTGTTTGGCCATTTGCTCAGTGAATGCACATGTCGCTCTCCTGTCCTCATTAAGATCATTTGTGACTCGAAACTACAAATATTGTTATATTATATACAGTTTTCTTTCTCTCCTCTTTAACTCTCTGTGCAATTGTGAGCACTATATCAAATACTCCAGGGACAAGATGAGCCATGGAAAAGCACATAATAAATTATTATAAAAAAATCTCATTTTTATTCCTCGGTCGTCCTACGATACTGCGCTCAGTGGACTGCATCTGATTGTGTTTTATTGTGTCCAACCACAAGAGTCATATTCCACTAGGAGGATGACGACGAGGAAGACTCGAATGAGTGTCACTAACTTCATCCCCTGCCCTGCGTGTGTGACTCTGCGACTCCCTACAAGTCATTGGATGTTGTTGAGGTCCAAGCCCCAAAGCCCTAAAAACAAGTGCCTTTTTTGGGGTCTTTCACTTTGTCACAGTGTGCAAGTTCACAACCAAAATGATGAATTCATAGAGTTCACGCACCGCATGCTATTTTTATTTATGTTGAGCAGCAGTTGAGCTTTCCAAGGGGTCTCACAACATTTGAAATGAGATGAGCTTCCCTATGTACACACAATTCATGGGTGACAGTCTAACCTCATCATCACAGTCCATCAGGGACTTCAAGGGGGCAATCTATTACGGTTACGGCTTCACCTCAATTACAAATTACCCTTTATTACGGATTGCATAGTCAAAACGACATGTGGACATTGTAATTTTCACTTTAACCTTCATATCATTTCCATTGTTGTGAACGTCGTTTCGTGTCCTTACACTTTTCAATGTAATGTCACATCTCAAAATCAAAAATAATCATTTTCCTATTCCCTAACCTCTGAACATTTGCTTTAAACTATTCCGTAACCTGAAACACCTGAAATGATACTTTATTTCGAATGCATATGAATTTTGCAATTGCACATGCAAAACTAGCCAGCTTACTCCTAACCGTGATGACGTCCATTATGCGTCCGTGTCCACACTCCAAATTTGGTGAACATTTTCATCCTGTTTTTTTCATTTCCTGTCTCGTCCTGAGTTATGCATACTGCACGGCTTTCAGGGAAAATAAGTTGCTCATGTTTCAAACGGACACGCGAAGACGTACACAAAGTTGAAGAGGCGTTGGATTTGAATTAATTTTTTGGTGCATGAACCAAGTCCTTAAGTCTCGAAAGTTCAGAGATGACTCAACAAAGTTGAAGAGGCGTTGGATTTGAATTAATTTTTTGGTGCATGAACCAAGTCCTTAAGTCTCGAAAGTTCAGAGATGTGACTTGAGGCACTAAAAATACTGCAAACTACAAAACTAAAGAAATTCATCCAAAAAGCGTACATCGGAGTAACGTATAAAAGAAATGGTAAATATATGATGGAATGAGTACAACAAAGTCGATGAGAAGGAGTTTTTTGCATGGTTTGTTTGGTAAGATGTAGACATGCGGACAAGCATAATAATAATATTTTGAAGTTGTGTAGAATAGAGGAAGACATATAGGAAAGAGAGGAGGACGAGGAGACAGAAGAGCAAGGAGATTTGGTATGCACTTCAGTTGAGTTGACTTGTGCGCATTAGGATGTCGTGAAATTAATGGAGATTATATGTAATCACACTCGTGTGGGCTCTGTGGTTTGTGCCTTCCTTTTAAAAACGTGGACACAGAAGCCGTTTTGTGAGAGACCGAAAGGCAAGAAGTCTCTCGGGAGGATAATGGCCCGTTCTGAATAAACCATGAAGCAACACAAGAGTCGACTCCGTCAAGTTAAAGATTTACTTTATGATTTTTCCGTGCGAAAGCTTTCACGCTGATTTCCGCGTAATGCGCTCTTCTCTTTTCTACTAAGGAATACGTAATATATAATATAAGAAAAAAAAATTGTGTTACACAGAAAGCAAAGCTAGCATTATAAAGCATTATAAATTGCTCCCGCATCTCAAGTCTTGCCTTTATTGAATGAACTAAAAGGGCATTGTGTGACAACATGCGGCTTTTGTGTGCATGTATCAAAAACCCTTTACCGCAATGTAATCCATTGTGTCATTGTGGGTTCGAGTGACGCAATACTCTTTACATTCAATCTCACATGAAAAAAAGGCTTAAGAGAACAAAACATTGTAACAAATTTTACAAAGAGAATTTTTATCCTCCTCCCTTAATGTTGAGATGTGAGATGAATCAGTGTGAACTTTGTGGTGGAGAGAGGCTTCACTTTGAGATACCTTTTGATTGAAAAAGGATCAGCATTCGCACTTCTTAAGGCGTTCGTAGAATTAAAATCCTCATCCTCGTCGTCGTCGCTATTATTACCGGCATCATAATCTCATAAATACATCATAATAAACAATCAATATTTTGACACACTTACTATTTTACAAGTCATAACACTGTCGCATCCTCAAAAAAGTCTCAAAACCGAGACTTCGGGCGTGTTTAAAATTCTTCTTAATATTTGCATAATCTCCAAACCAAACGAGAGAGTGCAGAAATCGCTCCCAAATGGTTTTGCCGGTTTTGTGACTTTGATTCATCTCAATTGCTGGGCGTGGGCATGGGCACTTCATCCCATCTTGATGCACGCATCATCAAGTATTCATCCCCTCTTAACTTAATTAAATGCATAATATACTCTCAGTAATTTGGAAGCTTAAAAATTCGTTTAGAAACCGTCGTCCTTCTTTCGGACCGCTTCTAAAAAGGTTAAACACATGAGCACAAAGATGACTATCAAGTGAAAAAAAAAGCGTTAGGAAAATTGCCTTGTTAATAAAGACATTTCCTCTAATATGAATTGCAGAATAGAAAAGAAAAACGTGAAATTAATTTTTAACTAGTTAACATGATCAGTTGAGAAGTGAACTCGAGTAATTATTCCATGTCGATATGTTTGAGAAGTTTGAGGGTTGGGAAGATCCATGGAATCAAGGGACGAAAAACGTATATTTGCTAGCGTAGTGGTGTCTCGTGTCCGCCCTGTTTCATCCATTGAGTATTCATAGTCTGTCCTTATCTTTTTGTAATGTACGCTTTTATGTGGAAAGGTGTGAGTGCTCCCTTAGACACCAAACCTTCTGTTTAAGTGTGGCAATCGTCATAAATTAATACTCTCATAATTTATCTTTTTTACGTGCACACAAAACTATGCAGGATGGATCTTTTTGGAAAATCGCATCATTTCGTATTCCACGGGAGCAAGAAGTGAAAGAGAGCAGCAAACAAGCACCTATGGCAAAGCAGCGTGAAAACCATTTTACGAATGAGGATTCACACGTGTGATTTAGTGATTAGAATACAGAAATGTGTTATTATGTCTTGGAAATTCTTGCGGGGAACATAATTAGGGTATATGATGCATGGTGAAAACAGCAGCATTCAGATCAAACAGGATTAGTCGTTAGTGTCAGATATAAAATGCTTCATGTCAAAATGTGCCGACTACAACCACAGCTTGACAACAAGGAATCAAGTATGGGCCACAAGACAACAATCTGCTTTCTTTTCTCAACAATCAACCTTTCAAACGGAAAAAGCACAATGAGGACTTGCATTTATAATAATTGCTACTCCCATAATTGTAACTGTTTCCAAATAGTAAAGAACAATTAAGTAGGAAGTTTTATTGTTATGAATTAACACAATTCCAGTGCCAATATGTTTCCAGATGTATGTCACTTCAGCTCACTTATGACACGAGTTTGTAGCATTGTTCAGCTTCATATTTTGAAACATGAATATTTCAATTTATTCGTTTGTGGTTGCGATTTATTTTGTGCTATACTTAACGGAATCATGCCAATTTCAAGGTTCAACTGGCCGATATAAGAATCACATTCGCTCCTCAACGGAAAGACCCGGCAAAAGATCGAGTGAAGAGGCCGTAACCGAGGGAAGTGACGAACTTGGACATGGGAGACCTCGGGTTCGGACAAAAGCCCCACGTTCATCGAAAGATTGTTTGAATAAAGTCTACAATTGTTTCGGTGAGTTACGCGTAATTGAGTTAATGTTGAAATGATGACTCGTGTATTAAGAATGTAGTAAATGATGGTTTTTTCGCAGAAGCCAAAGTGAAAAACAGAACTCCCTACTACGAATTCTACGAAGCAGGGACACGAAGAATGGCAGCGGATTGTGTGGACAGGTACGATTGTTTAGTTGCAAGGGAACGATTGTGTTTTTCCTTCAGGTATGATCGAACCATCGACCCTTGGAAAACACTTAAGTGTCGCAACTGGGGACTCACAATTCCTGCACAAATGCGAATGCCATATTCCCGTTTACCTTTGGATGATTTCGTACATATTCCAGATGACACAGAAAACAAGATTTAAAAATTTATCATGCATTCCTTTAAAACATCAAAAATTTCATGTTATGAGTTATGACAAGTGACACGGAAATCAAATGGGATTACAATAAAAAAGTAAATGTTTCCTCTGTACAGAATGATGGAGGAGATTAACCTTAATGTGTAAAGGATTTGACAGAAAGTGTTGTTCTCGATTACCTTTAGAGTTTGCCGCAAAGATAAGGTATTTGTACATATAATGTGAGCATAAGTAAATGTGTAAAAGTGGGATTGTGTACACTTGACATTGAGTTAAAGAGGGCATGGCGGGGGTTTCGACTCCCTGGTGTGTCCAGTCCACTCTGGTATAATTAGTTGTTGCGCTTCGGTGAGTTTACAATGGATTGTCATTTGTTGTCGGCTTCACTTCGACCTTTTGGCGTATAAAGAGTTTTTATTTCTCTCCTCTCCTCTTCATTGTCCATTTCTCCATTCCAACAACCAAGTCAAACCATATGTAGTCTATACATGAAGATGAAGCGTATGTTATTGCTCCAACCAACAACTTCAAACTGTTCAAACTGACTTGACTTCACACTTTAACTACTCTCTTTCCAACGCTTGGTTTGCTTTTCCGTCGTCGTCGGCATCATTTGAAAATGCACTGAAATGCATAGCACACACAATACAAGTAACTAAAAGTCATCCTAGTTTTCATTTTGGATTTTGAATTGAGCAATGAGCTAAGGAACGGATCAACAATGGAAAAAACCTCCCTTCCTACTGTCCCGAGCTGGAACTGATTATAATGCACTTTATAATCATATAATAGGTTTTCTGTGTAGTTTTCTCTGTTATTATATACCACTTGACTTTGTCAACTTTAGCTTTAAAGGTGCTTTAATAAAACCCAGCTTGCTTTTTCATGCCGACAATCCCAAAAAGGCAGAAAAGGATGCATGGCCGTCAGCCTTCATTGTGAAAACTGGGGAAAACGCTGTTTCTGTTCCTGCTCTGTGGAACAAGAATGAAAACTTTTTGTTGAAAGGCAAGCCTCATTTCCTTTTGGGCGAGTTTCAATTGAAATGGGTATTTGTTCATTGTCACCTAAGTATCTGTTTGTTACATGCTTGCTAACAGTCTGATTTACAAGGTGTGAATTATTTCTACACAACCGCCTTGTGTGCATTTCTTAGAATTCCCACTTTCCAACATTGAACTAAACGTAAACCGTAAGATTTTGGGGTTTTTGCTTTGCATTCCAATTTTCATTCCCAAAACCCATTCTTTTCCGACTTTCAAGTTGTTGCGACAAGTGCGTGGTGCGACACGACTACTTGGATTTTTACCTTTGCTGAAAAATGAGCAAAAAAGGAAAAGTCCACATCAAGTATTACAAACTATGATAACATGATAATAAAATAATAAATTCGGGTTTTTCATGAATAATTCAAGTCGTTTTATGAGAAAAAAAATAAAATGTTAAATCACCGAGCTGAATGAAGTCTTATAAAGAGAACAAAAGAATGAATATAAAATGGAATGAAGTAGAGTGAGTGAACATTCCCTCATTTGGGCTTTCCTTGCTTTTTGTTGATGTGAGAGAGAGAATAATAGAATTTGGAAGAAAACTCTTGATTTCACGCTAGTCTGAACATCCCAAAAATGGATTTCAATTTCCATCCCTTTTCTTATTCCATGGTAAGTGTTTCGTATCCCCAAGTTTCCAAAATGCTGTTACACATCTATTAAGTATGAGATTACATGCATTATTTGCATTCAGGTCCGAGGAGGAGAGCAAAAGCTGCTCCGAGGTGAGCAGTGAAACATTACACAGACAATCCATCCTTTTACTTTATCATATGGATATAGTCCATGTTCAAGTGTTGGGATAGCAAAGTATAAAGTAAGGTGAATTTTGGTTGAGACAGCAAAAGAAATGAGCATCATCATCATCATGATCAAAGCATAACCATGAATTATTCCCTGGAGGAACGTACAGTTGCTCTTCAAATTGCATCCGTTGTCCAAAATTTCTCATTTTCTTTAATATCGCACAGTTGAACGAGAGCATTTTTCACAGATGTAATTAATCTGTATATCGAGCTATCGAGCATATTCTATATAATGTCTTTTCCCTCCGTACTTTGTGTTATTATTAGGTTATTATTACAAACTGATGGCTTCAATTTGTTTTCCAATTGAAACTTTTATGGAACGCTTTTTTTATGAATTTTGATGAATGAATCAGAAAAGTTGGTAAAGCTGTGCTACGAGTACATAGTATATTATGCTATTATTAGAATTTTCTGGGGTATTTTGTTCATGAAAACAGTGAAACTGAAAACGGAAGAATCATGCACATATTATGAGTAAAGTGAAAGAGCCTCCGTGCTGTTATAATGGGATGGAACGAAATCGAATAGAATAAAATGGGAGTGGGAAAAGGATTCAACCATGGAATACTAATGTTTGGTAACATGCAGCATTTGGATTGAGCTGACGCTGACTAAGGAACGAGCGAGAGGGTGATGGCCCAAAAAGTCTGTGTATTAAAGTGCTCTGGAGAAGACTCCAGGACTCTCCAGATTGAAATATTATATTATGTATAGGAATATCACAGATAGACGCAAAAACCAACCGCGGAGAGAAGAGGAGAAGGAGACTCTCCAGCCGAAGTGACTCCAGTCAAGTCCTAGTCAGATATGACGCCAACTCCTGAAGCTCCCAAAGGATTTCTCCAGACAGAGTGGCGGCGACGACCTGGACGAATAGAATTCAGACAATATTTTACATGCCATGGGAAACCCTTTTGGAAAAAAAAATTTGTATGATATGATTTTTGCGTGTGCTAGCATGACAGAAGATAATCGAATCCATAAATTTCCTGTGATAATATTAGTAGAGTTGTCTAAATTTGAATCGAATTGTGTGTCATGGATCATTTTGTGTCCCCATCCATCTCATTACTCTGTCATTTCCTAACAAAACTGCAGCCTTTGTGTGCGCGAACGTGCCGGCTATTCTATTCCTTTAATTCCATTTCCTTGCTCAGTCCATTTTTTTGCTATTACATTTGCGAATTTATGTAAAGACAGGAGGATTATCCAACATTTATTTTTCAAACAAAACAAAAATCCTTTCCAACCATGAAAATAAGAACAGAAATAGAAGACCGATACGACGGACCCAAGAACACAAAACAATTTTTCAAAAGCTACTTGAAATTCAAGGCAGGATTGTCTTTCACACATCTTGTCTATCTATAAAAGTTGAAATTTTTAAGACACCTACTTTGAAACATATTTATTTTCGAAAGGCTTCAATAATTTTGTTATAGACACGTCAGAATACTCAAGTTCACCCTTCTTTTGTACTATAAATCATTTTCAGTGCCAACGGCTGTTATTTCCGGTAAAGATTGACAGGTCTTTCCGTCAAAGGGTCTTGACTGTATTATTCCCTTCTTATAAAAATGATTCTTTCCCTTTGCCTTATATTCACCTTCTTCGTCTTGTTCTTGGGAAGGGAAGGGCACACGAACAATAATCAAGATGCACCAAGTAAAATTCTACACCGGAATATTTATTAGCTAGCGGAGGTGAACATACAAAATTGAAGTCTACTTTTAAAAGCTTTGTGAAGGTGAGAAACGGAAGATAAAAGATATGCCAAGGGTGAGCTCGTCAGACACGATGCAGTCATAAACCCAAGGGTTTACTATAAGGAACACCAAAAATTATTGTTTGGTGTTTGGTCCATGGAAAATGGAATATGACATGGCATAGGAATATCAAGTCAATAAAAGTCCATTTGTTCAAAATGAATCTTTTCAGGTATTACATGACTGGAATGTGACAACGTACTCTCAAGTTTGAAAGCACCCTGCAGATATTGTTTGCTATTCCGTCGGGATCTTTCCAATAAACTTAACAATAGATTAGTATTTCTCAGTTACTTTTCCACGTTCAAATCAACCACGGAACAAATTGTTCCAAAAATTTTTGGTTTTTGTTATTTCTGTATTTCTGTCAGTTGGGAGCAGGGGAAAAATACCAATCAACCTGTCATTTGTCATTGCATGTCTCCCGTGACTAAATTAGTCTACAAATAAATGTCAAGTTGGCTTGTGTCCATTAACAAGGAGGAATCATGCACTCTTGTGTCACCAACTACGGTTTGTTTTCCACTTTTGCATGCCAATAAGTTGATCATCATCATTTTCATTACGCTTATTGCTGCCATATGTGCAGAAGAGTAAATGTCACGGTATGATGTCACATTTTACGTCGTCGTCGTCGTAGTCGTATCATCATTTTCATCCTTTATTTGTAATCAATAAATTCGATTAGCTGGGAATTAAAGCTACAAGGTTTGACGTTTGACCACCTGTTTCACCATTTCAAAAATAGGGATAGATTGACCAAGGAAAAAGCTGTAAAAAGCAAATTCATTCCCTATTGCTTTCTGAAAATTGGATGAATGGAAATGAATGGAAAAAGCACACCAGCACCACCGGATGCTAAGGGAAATTACGAGGCAGGAGCAGCAGCAGGTGAAAAAGGTAAATTGAATGAAAATGGAAATTGCTCTTGTAAGTTGTAATGCAATNAAAGGTAAATTGAATGAAAATGGAAATTGCTCTTGTAAGTTGTAATGCAATCCGTAGGAAAGTAAAGGAAGAATTTCATTATTGTCTTCCTTATTATTTAACGCTGTTGATTTTGAGAGTCAAGAAACAAAGTCGGTGTGAAGAAGACAGAAATAAGTTTTTGAAAATAGTGTACCTTGTCATAAAATTGTGTGGGCATGATAGTAAAAAAACGAAAACGACTTCAAAAATTACCTATAAGACCAATTTATTCTATTAGTATATTTCACGCACTGTATGCAGTCTGCTCAAATTACATTGAAATCAACTCAACAACGTTTCAAACTTTCAACGTATGTGGTTTTCCTCTTTCCCTTTTAATATGTTTGAGAGTTGCACGCCCTTTTATAACTCTGTGGATATGAAACATGTCAAATTACATTTTCTGATTTTCACCCTCTTGTTTTTGTGTCCGAACTCTTTTTCCTTGTCTTAAAAGAATGGATTCGAACGGACTTTTCTTTTTAAAGCGCGACCTCTAAAGGTGAAAACGCCTCTGGATGCACTTGCTCGACTCTGGATAGTCATTGTTAGTTTTCCTTTGCTTCTCTCGGCTTAAATGCCGTCGTCGGCTTCATTTTAAGGCATTGTTGTTTCTTCTTCCTCTTTTTTAAGGAGTGGAAAGTGGAAATACATATAAGAGAAAAATAAATGAGCATCCTACTTTGTACTGGTGAATGAGTGAGCACTGCGAGCACATAAGTCCAAAAGGAAGGAATCAGGTCGTCTTCGTTTTTGACTTGAGAATAATTGGATTGTACGGACTCTTACTGAAATAATGTACTGAAGTGCATTTCGGGAATAAGGAAGGTGTGAAAGGATGATCTCCTCCATGTACCATGTAAGATATAAGATTAAGAGGAAAATTCCGGGTTCGTGAGCAAAGGGCACACAACATGATTTGGACAGGAGAAATGAATAGCTCATAGGTTTAACTTTCTGGAGAGAATGCAATGTGAAGCAAAAATGAATGTTGTGTCTTGTGAGCTTGTTGGTGTTGGAAGGAGTTAAAGTTATAATGTATAATCGCACCTTTGAGAAGGCAAAGGTGCGGATTGTAAGAAACGGCCAAGGTAGACTGCAAGGAGGCTCATGTAGGGAAGCTCAGCAAGGTATTTTCTAAGGGCAAAAGGCAAGAAAATGCCGCAAGGGAAACACCTGAGACTGAGCGGCGCTTCTTCAGTCACAACGACTTTTCCAGCCCGGGTTTCTTAGTTATAGAGCTAGGTTATGTATCTCTTTTTTTTTCTGGAGTTGCTGCAACTTAAGAAGAGTCCTCCCAAAAGTCCAATCTTCACATCCTACTTGGTGTCCTATTAATATGCTAATACAAAAGGCAAACCTTCTTGTACACACACGCTCTTCGTATTCACCAGAGAGACATGAAAGAAACAAAACAAAACAAAACACTTTTTTTCACCTTCTTGCTCTCTTATACTTTTTTTGACTCCTTTCTTCCTTTCAAATTATCTTTACGCAGTGTTTACTGTTTACAATGCGCATTGATTTATTCATTTCATTCAATTCTTTATAATCATTATCAAAAACTACACATTTCAGGAGCTGTAAACCAAAGATTATTATTAAAAATATACACACAACATGCTTGGTCCCTTACGCCTTTTTCGCTTTCCCTTGTTACAATAACTTTTCCCTATAATTTCACTTCCAACTTCATCCTAAAACCCATTTATCCAGTTGGCACTTATGAATATCGAGTTACAAGCTTAGAAAAAGAAGAAAAAACCTTCTCCCTTGTCCTATTAACCATTAAAATTTATTTTCATACCCACAACAACAATTTACCGTTTACACTAACACTTTTCTCGAGGTTACAAAATGATAGTGTGTGCTAGTTAAATGAGTCGACCGAACACAACCAAAACACTTTGTCGACATTGCGACTTCAAAACTTCAAACCGACATGTCTTTAATAATAAAGTATGGTAGCAAAAAAGGTTATCTTCAAAAAAATGGGACCCAAAAGTACACGAACCTGGATGGAAAAGTCAGTTTTGGCTTTTGTACAGGGAAATTGTAAAGACTGCTGACTCTCATTCGAACTTAGTTTGAAGTACTGTTTACATTGTACTCTTTTCTATTCAGTTAATCGGGTTGCCATTACATTTTGTAAGTACATTTGGGCTTCGGTGACGTTGAATGGAGGCACCCTTGATTTCCAACACAATGGAAAACACACAAGTCCCTCAGAGGAAACCCTTATTTGTGAGTCCATTATGTGGCATTGTGAAGAGAAGAAGAAATGATAAAAAGAAGACCCTTCTTGTCACACTCGGTTTGGAACAAAGTCACTTTTGCCGCATTGCGACAACAACTCTCAAAACGATAAACATGAAACTCTGTGTTAGTACATCATCGTCGCATCGTCTACCCTCGTATATTGTCGCAAAGTTGCATGTCGCATGAATACACAAAAATGTGCCATAAAATAAACTGCTCGTCCCTAACCAGAATTTTTGGGATACTTTTGGATTTATAACACAATTTGAACATTAATTAAGCACTGTGTATCTCCAATTCACCTTTCGAGTATAACAAGAAGACACGGAAAAAGTTGTTGTGCATGCTGCACTTTGAAACGTGAAACAATAATGCAAGCATACTTGTACACAAGGAGAACGTCAAAATGTACGCTTGACTGTTGGATATGAACCATAATTCTTTTGTGTTTTTGTCTCACATCTTCTCTACTCATTGAAGAAATAACCGGCATATTATTGAATGAATATCAAGTCACGAATGATTGAAAAAATCCTTAAAAGGAATATTGGCTATATGTTAGAAACAATAAATTCTTGAATGTAATTGACGACTATCAATTTCTAAAGTGAGTTATGATCCGTCTTTTCACAATTGAGATCAAAATATTACATTGTCTATTATTTATACCCTTTGATCCGAAGATTTGATAAATTGACTTAAAGCATCATCGTCACCACCACGCGAAATCCTCAAGTCTCTCTCGCACACAAAACATAATTTAAGAACGCTCGTTCAAAAACAAAACCAATTACAGGGAAACTGAAACAAAAACAGAAAAAAAATTCGTTTGCGTAAATTTATTCTCTATGGTATTATTTTGTGATGTTTTGTGTTATGAAAACCCTCAAAGACAAAAAATGTATTATTTATGCACTGTTTGTATTCAGTTAACAGTTTTCATAAGACAGTCTTTTGAAATTAATGGAGAATCGTGCAATTGTACTTTCACGAAGTGCCAATTCGTACAATTACCGTCCTATGTTTGTTCTTGACTCTGTGTGTGAACTGTGTAACGCAATCTTGTATATTGAGAAGTATCAGTTGTTTTTTTGGATAATTCAAGAATTGAATGGATGAAGAGGATTTCATACTCAAATTGACCTTCTATGCCTTCTAGTAACTTTTTTTTGCTGCAAGGCTTTACTTTTTTACGTGTGTGTACGTTGGTTTGGTTGGTTTTTGGCTTTTCGGCTGGACCACTTTAATACTTGCACTTTCCCAAAGATACAAGACGTGAACCAAAAACCACAAGAGTACAATGTTCGCATCGTCGAATCCCACAAAGAACAACCATGAGCAATGCTTTTTTCCATATTTCCTTTAGCCATTAGAGTGTGACTAATTTATTTAACTGCCAGAGCAGAGACATGACATCAACACTAGCAATAAAGAGTCGAAGCGACAATGTGCCGTGTACTTTCCATCATCAGCGTGAATTTGCGAAATCACACGAAAAGGAAACAAAGAAGGAAAAGACGTACAGCAAAATGGCAAAATTTATAAAAAAGTACACCTGTGTGCACTTTTCATTGTACTTTATTTGCAATTGTTGTGAGCCATTGAAATGATCTATTCTAAAAGTTTTCCTCTAATAGACTTGAATGCTTAAAAAAGTTGTAAATCAACCATTATGATTATGACTGTCGAACGTTGGAAATGTTAAGTTCATTTTCATTCCTCATTACAACATGGTGAAACGCTGCCTTGGACTTATTGTGGCTACTGGTGTTTTCAAAATGCAAAAATTCTTATTACATCATTTTGATCAGATTATAAACAAGATAAGTTGAGGAAGATTAACCTTTTTGGTGTGATGACTTATGACATGAGCATTGTATATTATAAAACAAGTTGAATGGAATTGTTTGTGTTTTGACGTCGGTGCAAAGTGCAAACATGCCAAAGCTTGGTTTCTTTCTTATACACACTTTGTACAAATATTACTTAAGAGCGAGATGTTGTTAGAGTTTTGATTGGAACAAGGTATAAGAGGTAACAGGAGCGAAGGAAAAGTCAAAGTAATGAGATAAGCATCATAGGCATGTCAAGACGTGGAGAGAAACTAATTTTTCTTTTGCTGTCATGGCTGATAGGCGTTCGTCATCATGTGCACATTTTGAATCGAATTGGTTGTGGTTCACGCTTGGGCAAACAAGTTATGCAAATGGAAAAAAAAAGAAAAACCGATTTTAAACTTTGAGACAGGAAAGTCAGTGTGAACTCATCGATCGTCTTCTGATTATCCATGGCAAAACCACGACTGGAATGCAATCGTGTGTTTTAGGTACGGCGGCGGCCTAACCATTAAATACCAAAGCGGATTATCTTAACAATAAACACATACCAAATCGTTTAAAGGAAGAGAAGCGAAGCCTGTACTATAACAAATGCAAATAGATTCTCGACTGAGAATGATCAGCAACGAGCTCGATGATCAACCAGCAAGACGGCACTTTTGCACTTTGTGATATGCTGATTCAGGATTCGCATTTTTACTTGTCCGCCTTTGAAAAATATGATGAATATATAAAGATGAAAAAGGTACTTGAGTCATCTCTCGATTGTTTATTTATGACCTTTTTACCTTCATTATGAGCTACTGGACCCACTCGTAAAAATGCACCCCTTGGAGTGTACTGTATTACAATTTACAATCCTTTGGTAGCACCCACTTTTCCAAACTTCAAATAGCCGTCTCTTTAAAAAAAACGCAAAGAATTCTGTATCCTTTTTCTTTTTAAGCTCGATCATTGCTTGCATCCCCGCCGCTCGGCACTACATAAAGCCAGCCGTAACTTTAAATACACCTTATCATTATCACGTAAGTGAGCATACTTTGAACATTTGTAAAAGCTCTTTTTTTAGCAGGCAAAGGCATAAGCAAACGTAAACTCAAAAAGTCAAAAGGATGATCATTCTCGTAAAAAAAACATCCTAAATTCTCACTTACAACTACAACTTAACGTACAACTTACAACTTACAATTTCGTTTTGTGTGAGTATTATGTGAGCAACTTAGTGTCTGTTTGAACATTATAAACAGCCAATCTACACAGTTAACATTACGTGAAACGCAACTATTGTACTGTTCCTTGTTATGTATTCCTTTTCCTGTATGCACATTTTTTGAACCAAGTACTACATAGTACATGCACATACCGTGACTAAATGGGCTCAAATTACTTCTTTTTATGAGACTTAAGTCCTCAGGAGAAATATTGTATGGACAGTAACAACGGGACACAACGAGAGACAAGTCAACACACAAAAAAAGGAAAAAGAGAATAGTAATAATGAATAATGAAATGATACATTTATTAGTTAAGGATAGAAAAAGAGTTCAAAATTTTGAATTTTTTTACAAAGAGAGTTTACATACACGAGTTTGTAAAAAAAGGGGAAAAGGTGTAATTGTAGACTTGTTTGGTGTTGGTGTACTATAAAAGTCGTTGGTTTGGATTGCATCATGTCAGGTCTCGTTAGCTCATTTGATGTAAAAGATCTTTTGATTGTCAGTGAGTGCCTTTGAGGTTTTAT
>JABASF010002317.1:0-15411 GCA_019776145.1 Harlomillsia oculata
AACTGTCATGTTAAATTAAATGTCCTATCCTTCAGTTGTAAACGTAGCACAGACACACTTCTTTGCGTTGCCTTTTGCCCCAATTTATCAATATTTTTTTTACCTTTCAAATGATTGTACGCAATTTCTAATTCGGTTTAGTTTTGATTCATTTTCGTTTACTTTACATTGCAGTACCATTAAAAAGCCATTTTTTGTAGCCATTCGTCCTAAAATTGATTACTACTTTCAGATATCCAATGGAAGAGGAGGTCCGGATACGCATTCCATGGAAAAACGAATACATGTGATACATTCAAATGACATTCCGGTGCGACATAACGAGCCTTTGTTTCGGGGGGATGTGGACATCCACTTTAATAACGGACAGGTATGTAGTTTTTCTTTCATTGTGTCATGATATCATGAATTATGATTACTGATTTGATTAAGGAATTTGACAAACCATGATTAGCAGCTTACGCTTCAAATATGATTCCTTTTTCATTCATGTTATTATGATCGAATTATTCACAGGACGAACAAAGAGGACAAGCAGATCGTTTAATAAATTCCAACATGTTACCAAACTCTCCTAATGATGCAGAAGCATCGAAAGTCACGAACATTAAAATCCCGTACAAACTGGTTCATTTGGACTTGAAGGGAGCTCCAGTTCATTTGAATTACTATGAAAAGATTTTTCCAATGATTGCTCAAGCAGGGGCAAATACTCTATTACTGGAGTATGAAGACATGTTCCCGTTCACACAACCTTTACTCAACGGGACTAGTCATCTCTTCCCATACAATAAGGTAACAATTTAAAATGACCGTTTATGTTATTATTAAGTTTTCACGCGCTTGCAAATTAGTTCAGTGTATGATGTAATATAACTGGAATTTCTATAAACAGTCACAAATTAAAGAGTTACTCCGACTGGCTGAAAAACACAATTTAGAAGTCATTCCATTGATTCAAACGTTTGGTCACTTGGAATTCATCTTAAAACTTGAGCAGTACGCACATTTAAGGGAAGTTCCAGAGTTTCCTCAAGAAATATGTCCAAGTAATGAGGCAAGTTGGGCCCTCCTTAAAGAAATGATACGACAGGTTAGTCAAGTTGTTTGATTTCTTGTATTTGAGTGGCGAGTGAAGTGACGAGACAAGCGCGTTTACTATTTGACTATTATATTTGACAATGTAAGCATGACTTGCCTCAAATTGAAGTGCATCTTCAATTTCAATAATTTTCTCTAGGTTATGGCCTTACACCCAAAGTCTCGGTATATTCACATTGGCTGTGATGAAGTTTGGCATATCGGTCAGTGCAGCCGATGCAAAAACAAGAACACAAAAAAACTATTCCTGGATCATGTATCCCGTGTTGCAGATTTCATACACAAAGAATTCCGTGTGAGTTCCATCATTTGGGATGACATGCTACGCAAGTTTTACACGGAAGAACTTGTTCAATCTGGAATCGGTAAAACAAAATTTATAATGATGCTAATCATTCTAATGACTAATGACTAGCAAAATTATTAAATTGTTCAAATCTTGCTTCTACAAGCTACATTCAGATGTATTAAGCTTATCAATTTTGGTATTGAACAGGTCAAAAAGTTGAAATCATGATTTGGGACTACACTGAGCAGATTGACCATTTGGTTCCTCCATTCCTTTGGCCGATGTATACAAACGTTTTTCCAAATATTTGGATCGCTTCTGCTTTCAAAGGTGCTTTCGGAGAGTCGCTCTTTCAAGTTCCTATTAAAAGACACGCAGGCAATCATCTCAGTTGGGTAATGGCAAAACATTGCTCTCCCTTAATATAAATTCTTTTTTAAAAAGTACACCCTAATTATGTAGTAATTAAATTATTGGTTACATTGAGACAGTTGCGGACAGTTCAACGCGAGTGGCCACGTATAAGAAATTTCCGTGGGATTGCTATAACAGGATGGTCCCGCTACGACCATTTCTCCGTGTTGTGTGAACTGCTCCCCGTTGCACTTCCATCACTGTTGCTTAATCTCTACATCATCAATCACGGAGAACAATCAGCAGAAGACACTTACACCAACGCATTACGTGACTTGGGATTGGCACTCAAATGCGACTTGTATGACCGTGGAGACATGATGACTCCTCTTCAACTCAACGAATGCATTTGGCCAGGAAAAGACGCATGGAGCATTATGGAACAGTTGAAAGACATTCAGGTGAGTTTGTCATTTTTCATACTTCATAACTATACATTGTAGATTGAACAAAACGGAATGCTAAACTAAATATGGTGTAGCAAGGCATGTACATTTTCTGGTAAATTAATTAATATTATAAGTTTTTAAATCTATTCCAGGACCAATACAAAGAATTTAGCAATTCATGGCTACATTCCAAAGGCTGGTTGACGTACTACAACATAAAGCATAATGAGACTTCTCCGTGGCGTTTAGAGGAACCTACACAAATCTCTATGCAGCTCATGGACAATGTAAAGACACTAGAAGTGAATGCGCGTAGTATTTTAAAAGAGTACTACGACCCTTACATCATTAATGAATGGATCGAGCAAAAAATCGAAAAAATGCGTCTTGACCTACAAAAAGTTTTGAAACAAATCCATGGATTAGGTTCCCGGAAATATTGGTCTAGAAGACCCATTGCTTAAAAAATGCTTTGTTTTCATATTTCATACGTATCTGCTGTAATTCTGATTATCAACTTTAGCATGACATTATGTGATGATCATGTAGTACATCAAGAAGAAAGTAGTTGTAGACATACTTCCTTTAAGAGTTAAAAAAAACACTAGACTTCAACTTAGAAGATTGAGACACTCGTTACCAAAGATTTTGAGAGTATTTATCCCTACCGAAACCACACATTTTTATTAATTTGTATTATTGTAGTACCTTTTTCTATATAAGAAATAATATTGTTATAGTATGAATACAATTGTTGATTATTGAATATGAAACTAGTAATGTCATGTTTGATCATTATTGTACTGACTCAAAATCACTCATTCTCTGTAGTGCAATCGTATATTTACACACAAATATGTCCTATTCATTATTAATTTCGAAATCGCTTTTTATTTTTTATTTATTTTTTCAATTTTAGTAGACATTCTAATTGTAATTTCGCAGTACCAGCGTGTAGTTTGTAAATTGTAATTGTTGAGAGCATACGATGCAAATAAAATGGGAAAGTAACCAATTGCAGTTTTTTCCTAAAAAATGGCCTTTTTAGATCTTGTCATTTCATTTTATGGATCCGAAACAATGAGTATATACCTATATTATTACATGGAATTCTTCATGCAGAAATGCGTGAATAACAATGACAAGAAGATTATTCGATGCGACATTATTCCATTTTCAAATATACTCACTCAGCTTTGAGCTTTATTGGTAAATGAGAACGCGCATACGCAAACATTATTTGATGAACAAAAACACATTTCATTTATTTTATTCGTAGACAAGAATTGTCTGTCAAAACCGAGACATTGTTGAATATTCTATGTTATTCTTTGTCGAATTTTTTAAAAAAACACAATCATCATTCAAAATATTGTGCAATATGTGAATTTATGCATTCATTGTCTCTCATGCATGCGTGTGCTTCAGTTTTTGCCTTCTGTGAGCTTTGCATTGTAAAATGCTTCTCTTGGCATTATTCGCATCGGCTTCCCTGAACGATTTGACGTTTTGCTTTCTTATGAACATCTTTGATTGTGCATTTTTAAGAGTTCATTGCTTCCATTCATTCAGAAAGAATCGTTAGGCGAAATTAGTTTTACTTATTGTAATTGTAATGTCTATTAGGATTTGAATTAAAGTTCGAATGTCAATGGTCTGTTGTTAATGTACATACGTCGTTCGTCCTGGATGGCCTGGAATGTCTTCTTCCTGACTAGACGCGACGATGACAGTAATAAAAGAATGAACAAAAATGCTGTGCTGTCTCAAGTCTCGATCGTCATCATCTCCTTCCTTAAGCGAAAGACGATAACAAAAGCTGGCTTCATCAAGCAAAAGGTTATTAGAATTACAATACGAAGAAGAAATGAAGAAACTCAGTCACTCAGTCATGTCAATGCTAGTCTCATGTCTGATTTTTGACTCTGGTAAAGCAATGCATTACAAACATCTTTTTGTGCTCATCCCCTTAAAAATGTATTAGTGTATACACTGTATAGGTAGTGTTATACATAAGAGTGCGAGTGCAATAAAGTTGAGTAATGTATGCTAATTGTTCAAAAGCCAGTATGGTTCTGTCCCTTGTACTGTGAGTTTATTAGTTTTCGTTATTGCTACAAATACATTAAGTACTACTTCTGCCTTCTGCGAGTATAGTCAAATTGCATTATTGGTTTCAACCACTTTTAGTGTTTACAGAATAAAGGTCTGCTGGAGCCAAACAACGCGTTTTGTGAGTGCAAAATGTATTTTCCATGTAAGTAATCATTTTTCTCCGAGAGTATTACAATGGAATATGTGGTGCAGACAAACTGTTGTTGTGGGTTGTGGTACTCATATGCACTGTACAAAAGTGTAGGAAAGCCATACAGTAAGCCGGGGATTTTGCCAAAATACAATTATGAGCAGAATAACAATAACTGAAAGGGCTGTTTTCCATGCAGTAGTAATAAAGGGTAAGTAAGTTAAGTTGAGTTTATGAGAAGGTGAAAAATAGAGCGCCTTCGTTGCTTGAATTGTTGGTTGTGTCGTGTATGTAATTTGTGGTCGTGGTACATTGGGATTATGATGGGAAGGAACGAAGGAAGGCAGGATAGATTATTGCCTTGAAAGGGAATTTGTGCTGGAAGTAAACGTAAAGTTGTTACTATATAAAGTAAAGTCAAACTGCTCATGGATGGTCTCATTCTGGTGGCATAGGGGAAAATGCTAATGACTAGAAATGTGTATTTGGTATTGGTGATGCATTGGCAACTCATCATCACCGCGGAGAGAACAAAATGAGCGTAGTGCATATGTGCGGACCGACGACGACGTCGACGACGACACAGAAACAACACAAGTTGGACTGTCGATGATGATGATGATGATGGTCTCATTGAAGGTTTGCACGAGGCGACGACGACGCCGAGACCCGAGACCGCGACTGTAGTCGAAAATAGTAAAGCCTGGTATTCATGATGCAACAGTGATGATGATGCTAGTTTTTAATGGTAAGTTTTTTCCATTGAGTTCCATGGATGTATGTTGGAAAATGTAAGCAAAGCTATTATATACGTAGTGTAAGTATTAGTATAGTTGTGGTTATTTGTATTATGTGGATAGTTTAGTTAGAGTTTAGAGAGCGAGTAAGGAGAGAATGAGATGACATGAGATGAGATGATACGAGATGAGGCATTTGAGTATTTAGCGTTAGAAGCTTGACGGTAATAGGACGCTTTTGGCAGTGCCGTTTGTTGGTTGTGTTGTTGTAATGTGTTTAGCCTGTTGAGTTTTAGGACAGAAAAGACAGACACCAGTTTGAGAGAGTGAACTGGAGACGTTACGTGGTGGAATTGTGAAGAGACTCAAGTGGAGGAAATGATGGAAAGCCAGACCAGGCCATAAGCAAAAGCTGTAGCTTGTAGCTTTCAGAATTGCATGGACTGGACTGTATGTTCATCCTGACACTGCTCCTCCTGTTCGTAAGTTAGACTCAGTAAATGTATGAATGATGAATATTCAATCAAACGAAACACCTGTGCCATATGGACCAAAAAGAAGACCAAGACTGGAACATTTTTATTCCTCTTTCATTGCGGTTTTGATCCTCACGCGTTCCACTCTTCTATTGGTCTAGTCAGCTCAACACAACGACCGACTCACCGCACATCCACACAGACACATTCAAAAAACCATTTTTACAGATTGTCTTCATCAGCATCATATCGCCGACAAATACTTTCCCCTTACTTACATTCTTCCACAAAAAAAGTTTTGAAAAGCCTTCAAAATTTCACTTAATACACATTTCCCCATCTTTCTTTTAAAAGTCATTGCGTAAGTGATATTATAGTTACTCTTCTAACGGTTCCAACAGATTTGAAACGGCACATTTTCCCGTCGTCATCTAAAAAAGCTTGTCCGCCAACCGCTTTCACACACAACACGAAGGGATTACATTATCTCATCTCATTGCCTCTGGCCCATAAGCAAGCTGTAACCAGGATTCCTAGTCCAACAGCAACTTTCAGCAATAACCACGAAGATATTGTTGTTGGCTGCAAAACCGCAAAACATTGTTACGACGGAGTCGCAGATGAACGTAGAACAAACATGGACGCCTTCAAAGCTTCATCGCCATGGGACCGCATTACATGGCATCTCCATCGTTTCATCATAACGATCATTAAACTCAACTTTGTGCCATCCGCCAACGCCTCTAGGCAGGTAACAAACTTCACTTAACCGCAATTATTTCATGCACATTTTCATTTACGCCATATGCAGTCACAAGCCTTTTGTGAATCTCTAATAGTGAGCTGCTGCTGTAATTGATTGGAAATGAGCTAATTCAGCTAATACTATAGATTCCTCCCGATATTCATTCTACTTTCCTTTGCAAATTGTAATAGTACTGCAATATTCATAAGCAAGCTTGAATCAAACATCTCTTCACATTCTCTCAATATACAATTCACCATCCGTTTCATATGAACTGCAACATTTTTCCCTTTCCTTTCCATATTGCAAGCCTATGTCTGCTATGTGGATGCAATCATTTTATTTGGTAAGGTGTTTCCAGAATTTGATGGATTCTATGTGCCCTTAAAGCTTATTTAGTGTTATTTCGGAGTAGCACTGACTTCCAAAAGTTGACTCCTCTCTTTCATTCTCTTATCATTTTATAACATTTAAGATCCTATTATAGAGCTGCGTTCCATCTCAATTAAGTATATCGTTAACATTTCTCCTGCACGTGTCATTAGCAATACTGGCATTTCGATAGTATTTTTTAATTGTACCTAGTAAAAATTGAATGTACTAATAGTTGGAATTCAAAGAATTTAAATTGTATAATTTAGTAACACTATGTACAAAAGGTTTCAAAGGAAAGGCGAGTAGTGACGCCCTAGCGTTGTGTTCTCCAAGTACTTTTCCAAGTAACGTAATTAAAAATGGAATGCACGTTGTTCATAAGCGTAGTTTCAAATGGGGGATAAACGCGGCACTATTGTCAATCGCATAGGACATAAAATAATTGTACGCCTATAAAAGGTGAAATGCAGAATCATGTCAGTGCCAGAAAGTCGCGACAGTGTGCTGAGAAATCAACTTGCACTTTTGTACTTTGCCCCTTGCTCCATTTCTGCCGAGGTGTCATCTCAAGTTACCCTGGGTCTCGTCATAGTCGTGACGTGACAGTCGTGAGATCGTCCTCTCCAGCCTCTCATAAGGACAAGCGGTGTCAACATTCTTTGGTCATGACAGATTCAACAACAGGAACACAGGCAGATTCTTTTGCTCTTTGTGACCGTTCTAATGGGCATTTGACATTAAGCAATGCTCGTGAGTTCGCTCACAATTAGTTTTCTCTGCACTATCATCATTGAAGATTCCTGTTCTGCGGTAATTACAAACTTAAAGGCGTAAGTGTCATGGTGGAATGGAGTTCATTGAATTTCAATCTTCCATTTTCCCATAAATAAGACCCTTTTATCAACAAATGGTCCTCGTCCTTTCCATTTGAATGTACAAATGAGAAATGTCAACCATGCTAATATGCTGACGTCAACTATAAGGGCCCCGTAGCATGGTTATTTGAATTTTATTGTTGGTGTCTATATAGACTGTTCTAATTGATAATTGTCTATGAATATACTTGTGTTATCGGCAGTTCTAATAAATACGCGTCATTGAACTTTTCAATTTCACATCATATCATTAAATCTATGCTAAGCATGTAAAAGCGACAACGTCAATAAAGCTACAGCTTGGCTACCTTTTGAAAGAAATCATTGCGTTCTCTTAGAAATAAATTAACTTTCGAACAAATCGGACTTACGCTATCATTAACTGATAACCGAAGCCCATCTGCATATGATGACATTCCTCAACGAAGATCGTACGCACTGTTATAACGAGGCGAGGTAACGAGTAGCAATACATTAGTAATGACAAATAACTACTGCAAACCAATAATGCAGTACTAATACATAGAATAATGATGATAAAGCCATATTAGAATTGTGCCTTAAATGATTATACTGGAGTTTCTAATTATCACATTTCATTTGGTCAGAGTAGCAAGAGACAACAACGCCATCCAATAAGACAAGTGGACATCGTTAAAAAAAACCTAGTTTGAGGAACACCAAATGAGGATGAAGAAAGCAATGCAATATACAAGTAATGAATTAAAGTACTACATACAAATAGAAATTGAAGAAGTACAGTAGCTTAGCTAAGCTAAGAGTACTATAGTTTGAAGGTGTTATATCCAACAGTCTACAGTTTGATAGTGTATAGCGTTCGTGTTTATAAATACGGGTTTATGCACATTAGTATTAGTATAAGGACTAATTGGGGTTTGAAAAGTACCAAAAGTGTACCTGTTGAGTAGGGAATTAAATGTGCATAATGATGAATGGGGTTGTAACATTACAGACTTGGGTTCACGGGAAATGAGGATTGGAGAGAGACACGATGAGGGATGCAAGCAAGCACCGAACGACACACGCAAGTGACACAGTCATTTACACAATTTATCGGATCAGAATCAGGAAACCTTCTCCTAATTGATTTCCACTTTATGGTTCAACTCCAGAGTCGAATTTTACCCAGTCCTCACATTGGGCTTGGCCCGGTAAGAGTTTGTGTGAAAGCATTAGTACACAACACAAGTTGTTGAGGTTTTGAAGTTGATAGTCTTTCATAAACGTCAAACCACGCAATAATGTGTGCATACTGACTGCATACACAACACATCAGTTCTTTTTTTGGAATATAAATACAAATTCGAAAATCATTCAGTCTGAATACTACGATATTGTATTGAAACATCAGCATGATCATTCACATCGTATTTATTCTTCCCTGTGCCATTTTTTCCAGTTACATTCTTTCTTGCATGGAACATCAACTTTTCGTGTGTACAACTGTGAATCGAAACAACCTGTTGTCATTCATGAGGTGGAGAGAACGAGAACACGAGTACACCCTTTCAAATACGCAGGGAAGCATAATATAATTCAATATTTAATATTTTAACATTTTAAGTCAAACAGGAGCTTGTTTTGCTGGCACGCTCCGTGCTTTTTTTTAAAATGTTGTATACTAACGTATTTGAATTCCAATTTTTTTGGCATGTACAGTTTATATAGTTATGTAGACCGAGAAACGTGTTGCATGAAGTACGAAATAGAGAATAATTGACAAAAATGTAATCATCTACCGTCGACTGTTGTCGATCGACCACACGAGCAAAACCGCACGTTTAGCGTTTGCCACATTTAAAATTCATGGGAACTGAAACCGAGTCAACGTAAATGTGAGCAACAATTGAGTCTCAAAAAGTTTTTTTTTCGACGGTGACGGCGACTCCAGAAATCCAGAATGGGTTGCATTTGCACAACCCGACCGCACGCAAGCAGACGATGAAGCAGACAACAGACATTTTCAGCGTCGTTCCTTGTTGTCAGCATCAACATTTTTACACGTTGGGACGAATTCACCTTCTTCGTCAATGAGTCGTCATTACTACAGGTACGGATACACGACGAGACACTCATTCAGATTATTATATTAATTCTGCCTTTTCCGTCGTTTTATTCACAAATCTCGTAATTTTTTATCCCATATACATATTCCTTTCATACGTTCTATTCATAAGTTTAGTAATGCATTACATTCGTAAATTGTAGTTCGTACCTTAATTCAAGTCCAGTTTTCTGCATTGCCCTACCATCATTTTGCCTTGTGTCTGTGTCCTTATGAAATCCAAGAATTCAGACGTTTTAAACTTTTGTTCCTTTTGCATTTTGCATCTCATCAATTTATACAATGTAAATCATAAACCCTACAACCTTACATTTCTCATTCTCCTTGTTCGTTTGCAGTTTCTTCCTTTGCGTCGTTCCAATATTGTATTGAATTTTCCGTTCCATTTCATACTAACCTGAAACCAATAATCTATTAAAAACCATTACCGAAGTAATCCTTGTTATTTAATGCGCTGATAGATTTAATTGAGCTCGGTCAGTGTACTAAGATTCAGAGAAGGATTCTCAGTCTTGTATAACTATAAATGAGCTTAGAATACGATAACGTATTGCATAATACCTTATATAATAATAGTACATATAATTGCTGTTGTTGAAGAGAAGGCTGTACGATAACGACCCACCGGATTTTCCAAGTGAGTTATTGTGATTTAATTGACGATAAAGTTTCGTTGACAGTTTGTTTCGTTAAATTCTTTGTTAACATATAGCATTCTTAAGTGATACGTAGTTTACGAATGAATTTAGTATATCTGAAGAATTCATGGTCCACCCAATTCAAATGAACCATTACATTCTGAAATTCCATTTACAACATTCCTCGATTCTTCCGTCACAACATTCTTGAGACATTTTATTAGCGAAATCGGCGAAATGCTTTTATAATGCAGTTGCATAGTTTTCTGGTCATAAAGTTTGTGGAACGCGAAGACTTTCATGAACATTTTTACGTTATTTTAGTTATAGATCGTTTAGCGTAATGAACAAATGGTCATGTTAATGCAACAAAAGGTAATGAAAAATAATAAGGATTTCCATAGGCTGCCTAATAATAGTGAAGAACACTTTTGTTGTAATATCTGGTACTTAAAGTATACTAATAATACTAAACCCAACTTTCCCATGTTTCAAATATAGTATATAGTATATTAAAATTGTTAATGAGTAATTGTAAACTACTAATACGAACGTTGTAATAATTGAAAGCATTCATGCTGACGTCGAGGACTCATATTAGCTTTTGTGCTAATGATTCTACAGTTTAATTTGTCATTAAATTTGCTTTAAGCCGTTCGTCTCACTCAGCCCAAGTTATATGTCATTAAGATACAGAGTAAGCAGGTTCCAAGCTTCTAGGGAAGTCAATTAGGTTGCAGGAGAAATAAAGTAATTAAGTTCAGGTAGGAAGTCCTTATTGGTCTCATAACCAGGTGAGACGAGGGTTGCTTCTATCACTTCTTCCCATTCCGTCACATCGTTCACGTCTACTTTTCTTTACCCAAAAACCAAGAGGTCTCTTCTTATAGATTCTTCCAGTTCTCTTTGTTGCTTGCCTCTGCCTCAGGTAAGTTACGTTTACGTAGCAACAGGAAAGCATTCAACATCCGACTGAGAATTGAGAGTCATCTTCTACGTTTTGGGACTTCTTCCGGATTTACATATTCCTGCATTATTACCTTCTCTTCAGCTTAGAAGATGAAGAATGAAGATTCTCCATGAATTTGAGGAGTTCAAGGGGCTAAGTAGTAGCGCCGCAGGTGACATCATTTAATTATCTTGCATCACCCGCGCACTACTGCTTAACTTCGATGAATTTCAGAATCGTCTGTTCTTCTCTGGGTCACCAAGAATTACAACCAAGAATTATTAAATTTTGGTATGCAAATGTGATATTGTGTAGTATATAGGCTTAATTTTGCAATCATCGGTGTAAAGAACGATAAAAATTTCACTAAATAAAAGCAATGTGATTATGATTAATTGTTCAATATTTTTTGTATACTGTATGAATGTACTGTTTAATTTGTAATCTCTGTTGTAAGTAAATTATGAGGGATATAATAATGAGTATGCTTACAATAAATGTATATAGTTGATTAATTAATAGTCTCAATTGAAGGTAGAAGAAAGAAATAATATAAGGGTTAATGCAAGCAATTGCCCGAATAGTTTCTCCCCTGGATGAACAAGGTAATTCTAAACTAATTTTGAATCCATACATATTTTTAACATTTATTTCAATTGGCGATCTAGATTGATCTTAACGACTAGAGTATATTGGTAAATATATATTTAATTCTGGCATTTTCATTCCTTTTATGAGGCGTGGAGTATTTAGCTTGTTATGTGCAATTGTTGCAATAGAAGGAGATAAAATATGAGATATGACATTGTGAGAAAAAGTCTCAAGTTGCACTTTTGAAAAATGTACTTATAATAGATAAATTGCAATAAAATACTAATAAACATTGAAATATGCAGAATGAAAGGACAGCTCCACACACACGGGCACACGTTCATTTAGCCCTTAAAAGGCCCTTGTTACAAGTTTATGCGTGAGAACAGGGACTTGGAAAATTGCATTGTAGACGCTCTGTCATCCACTTCGGTTCCAGTTTTCAAAGTCCTCGGGTCTGTCTGTATGGAGTCTGGAAGTGTGGATACAGATGAGGATGAGGATGAAGTGCAGATGGCAAGTGGTTTTGAGTCTACGCGTGCTACAATTATGAATTGAAGAAGGGAACTACATAACATTATGTTACAAGCCCTCATGAATTGGTCGGGTTCGTCATGAGAGTGTTCCGTAAATGAGTAGAGAATGCAAATGCCGTGTGTTCCCGCTCCCTCTATTTCCTTTTATCAGTCATGATGACAATGGTGGTGGCATAAATTACGAGCCTTCTGTCTCATTACTAACTCCTGCTAGATCGTTATAATTGACTTGGAAAAGATATCTATTCGGAAACTCTGCCACAGCCAACTATATGTAAAATGTTGATAATCTTCCAAGTTGATTCTTTTCTTGTCACTTTCCTGTCATAAGGCACCGCATTATAGTAACTATAGCTCGGTTTCATCTAAATATACTATTAGTTTGGGTTCTATACTGCTTTGCACATACGAACGCGAGGACGATTATTGCGACAATTGACAGTAATCAAGTGATCCGGAAAGACGAGTGATGCTGCTGTCACAGCTTCCTGTACAAAATCAACAATCTATACTGTTCTCAAACCTGAAACCCGGGTCGGGTGTCTGCGGCATGCAAAGTTTGCAGCTGCTTCACTTCCTCATTGTTTCATTTTAATAGCACGCTGTGCCACTCACCAAAAGACAATACGAAAGCGTTATATTCACTTTGAATGCAAAGAAGGAGAGCATAGCAGGTACATTTTTTAAAATGGTTTTCTCAATTCCTATCAAACACTATCCGACCGTTTGCTTCTTGAGTTTCTAGGATTGTGCTACTGGATGACATGGACTGCCACTGTATAAGTTAGTAAGTTTGCTTTCGTATATAAATTAACCCTGACTCATTTGCAGGCTTCCTTTTAATGCTATAATGTAGAATTTTACCCGATTTAGCTACGAAACTGAGAGGAACACGGTTGTAATGGTGATGAATGAAACAGAAACTAACGGAAAGAGAAAAACACGGCCATATAATACTTATAACCAGTCAGACGCACTATACGCACTACTATTTTAGAATCTACAGAGTCGTATCTATGCAAAGCAAAAAACCATCTTGAAGATAATGTGCAAACATAAATTGTAGCAAATAATTCGTTGAAAGGCCATGAACGTTTTTCCACATCTAAAGACATCAACTTTGAAAGAAGCCTTGAGCTTGAGATTTTATGGCAATCTGTGCAGAACAGATTATATTACAATGTATCATTTTTGGAGTTTCTCGATCTGAAGAGGCCGAGGCACGAAATATTATTTTGTACTACATGCTGAATCACACAGTTTGGTTTGAATACAGTTTAAAAACTTAATACGTGAACGTATATATGTATTCAGTTGTGTAAAAAAATGAAGAAAAAAATAATAGAGCAAAGGCTTGAATAAATAAATTAGATTCAATTAAGAACATAGAGAGAGAGAAAAAGATTGTATAGTTGTGTATATATGTTTTGGAAGTAGAGGAACATGGACAGTGTTTGAGAGACTGAGAAAAACAAGGAATATGACAATCACAGGATGGAATGACAGCGTATATAGGGTTTTTGAAAGACTGTGCCGGTGGTTTGGTTTGGTGATGGTCCATGGTGAGCCATCACTGCTCTTCGTCATCCTTGAGCCCGTGCTTGGCCACAGTCACACAAGTCGCAGGGTGGACGTCGACTCCTTTCCTCTCTCATCTCATCTCATTTCATCTCTGGTTTAGGAAATTATATAAGCACGTATTATTATAAACTTTAGAGATGCGGAATGGAGAGTAGAGTATACATATTTAGTCCAGCAGGCATAAGCAAAGCAATGATTCAGTTGTCGAAAAATGTTCTGCCAAATAATATAAGCATTGGTTTTTATAGCGTTTTGATGATTGTGGGGATGAAAGAAGCTAAGGGATATTGCTATTGAGAGTGCGAATGGTCGAGAAACGAGTTGACTTGGCAGGGCAGTAGTGTGGTGGCAGGCCTCTTAATCATCTCATAGAGATCAATTGAGGAGCGACGACGTCTGGTTGAAAAAAGGAAGCAGGGATTTAAAGGTCTTTGCAAAGAGAATACAGCTTTAAGAGAAGGCAAGGTTTGGCTTTGAACGCATTTATTAATCACCATCATCATGCACCATTCGAGCGCATTAAGGGTCACATCCTGTCCTCGTCCAGCAGTTCAAATATTTCTCTCAGATACGCTCGCGTTCGGTCAGTCAGTCAGTGTGCGACTCTCGACCTCATCTCATCTCTGTGCTTTTTTGTATCCATGTTTTTTAATCCTCCTCACATCGTCACAGATTCTCATCTTGAGCATCTGTGCCAATTCTTTGTCTCAAATCTCACCTCACTCATTTACAACTTTTGGTAGCATCTTCATTAAGAGATGAGACAGTTTCATCATCACAGTACATACTCAACATTTAAATAGTCACCAGAGGATATATCTTTTAATAATATTGTCTGCTTCGGCTTCAATGTCTTCTGTAATCCAAATCTCTGATCTTTGGACTTTCTCATCTCATCGCCTCATCGCTTCCTACCGGTAACGTTCCCTCTCCGTGAGTTTCAAGTACTGTAGTAACGGGGCAACAGGGTTAGATTAGAAGTATCAACTATGTGCCTTGACACTTTCAACTTTCAACTATGTCTCAAAAACCATCGTACAGACACTAACCAACCGAAGCCCAGGAGATACAACAAAGACGAGGGAGGACGCGGACGTTTCAATTGGTATAACGTACAACTCTTTGTCTATCTCCTTACTATTTGAAACGTTGAAAAAATCCCTATTTCGTTCCTAAGTACTAGTGCCGCAGGAGAATGAACTTTCTCCTGCTACTCCAGTGCTTATCAATGGAAAGGGTGACACTACAAAGCCAAGGATTTCCATTTTCCTCTCATCATTTGTGATCAGTTTGCTGTCTAAACTACCCTAATTTGCATCATGTGCATCTCTTCTTGCATGGTTTTATGTAAGCAATTAAATTGCAATGTTACTAGCATTACTGT
>JABASF010002318.1:0-15406 GCA_019776145.1 Harlomillsia oculata
CGAGAAGGATTCAAGAATACCAGGAAGGGAACTAACATTGCAGCTCAAGCTACAGCAATTACATTAGCTGGGGTAAGTGAACAATATGAAGTCAAAGTTTGATAGTAATGATTAAAGCCATTTTATTGAAGTTTTACACTTTTTAAATCGTCATTTATTGATCATGCAGAAAGCAATTCACAAAGGTGTGAGCAGCGTCCGAGTTGTCGTCAGAGGAGTTGGTCCTGGTCGAATGAGCTCAGTTAAAGGTTTACAAATGGGTGGTTTGAATGTCGTGTCTGTTACCGATGGGACACAAATCCTTTTCAATCCTTTACGTCCTCGAAAAGCAAGACGAATTTAGTTTTCGGTACCATTGCTGTATGATTAATAGTGTGCTATATTACTTTGTTATATTGTTATGTCGAACATGGAAACATGAAAGGGAAAGTTGTAGCAATGGAAAAATAAACCTGAGTCCATATATGCAAAATGTAAGATTCAAACTTTTTTTTTCGTTTATTTTTTTGATTTTGGTTTGACATATCGAGTTTGACAAAAGTCCATCCTCTCATTTTAATTGTCTCTGCGCAGGTAAAAATGAAAGCAATAATTCAATAAACTGTGTCTTTCTGTATTTCTGGCGTACTAGGCTATTTACAAACATTATCATTTTGTAGAGTAAACTAAATTAATTTTCCAATTACGTATTGAGCAGGGTTTTGTAGTTATGTTTTTTCAAATTATAAAAATTAAGATATCCGTTTATCCGTTTGAAGGATTTACGTATAAAATTCTCCAGAAACATAAAAAATCAAGGTACAGCTTTGCTTTCATATCACAGGCTTCAGAAACTTATAAAGCATATAATAATGATTTGCCTTCATTGCAACAATGTGTTTAATTAATTACGTATAGCATAAAAGCACGACATTTGCGGTATCTCATACAATAAAAAAACCTCGTTCCTAAATTCAAGCTGAAGGAATTGAGATTGCCCATACATTGCTTAATAATAATTAATTATTAGTATTAAGAGATGTTTTGGATGAGTACTTGGACACACTGTTCTTGTTATTATTATTGTTGGCATTAATGAGTGCAGTGTTCGGTCGCACTTCCAATCGGATGGCACCCTGTTGAACAGAAGTGTCCAATGCATAAAAAACATTAGCATTCGAAGGAAACTTGAGTTCTCTGTGTGGAAGAACTTGGACCAAATTGAAATTCCTGGGATCTTCCTCTTCCAAACCGAGTTTTTCCAAGGCTAATGCGAGTACTTTTGGAGTATGATCCGAGTTCCCAACCAAAATTGATTTGTACATGACATCTCCTTTCACAGGAGATGATACTTTAACCACCACAGAAGACTCAGGGGTTGGTGACGACAGCGCACTTCCGTTTGTACTCCCACCAGTTCCAGAAGTGTATAATATAGAACTTTCATTGGAACTTGGAATTGAACCCTGGAAATTAGAAGTCCCATTAATAAAGTTGTTTGCCTTGAATAGGAAGTCGTAAATCAGGTAACGAGTACGAAGTATATGTAGACAATGTAGAACAATGAACCAACCTTGCGCTGTAGAACGGATTCCATATTTTCTCGTTCAGACGACGAGTTGGACGTAAAAGAATCATTCTTTCGGTGGCCTTTGACATGATTACGCTCTGGCTGAATTGTCAATGATAGTTCATAAGCTGTCTTATCATCTAGTACTACAAGGGAGTTGAACCATGCAGTGAAGTATGGGTCCTCTTCAAGTCGATAACCCTTGGCAGATCCTTGAAGAAGTTTCAACTGTTGTGCAAACCAGAATCATAACGTTAATTCATATCATAACACATCGAAATACTTAAGGAACCAGCATTACATAGTCTTAGTAAATAATGCACAAAAATGTCTAACCTGGGCAAGAATTTCAAATTCCTTCCGTCTCTTATCGAAGTTAATAAGATCCCCTTGAACACGATCCGGAATTGCAGAATCAATGAAAGTAAGATCAGTCAGGAAAGTTCCCAGGTAAGGAATAGTTCCATTTGGTGTATCATTTTCTGCGGAAGCAAGCCTATTTGCCGCTGAAGGACCCTGCAAAACTCTTGTGAAGAATCTTTTATCTTTCGGGCTCTTGGAAGGAGTTGAGAATTTGGCTGTCCCTTCAGCTTCAAGCAAAGTTCTTTGAGCCATACGGTTGTTCTCTTCAGAAAAGATCTGAGACAACTGTGAAAAGATTGCAAGACGATCCTTTGCAATCAGATGCCATACTTTTGACAACCGGAAAACTGGGTTCGATTCCAAACCAGAAATGATGGCTTTCAATGATGAAAAGTTTTTCAACTGACGTAATTCCTGTAGGTTTACGTACAAATCAACATATACATATACGATATTAGATTTATATAGTAAAAAACCATAAATATTCTTTATAGAATTTTCATACAACTAACAGTCTTCACATTAATACATGAAAAAAGAGATCAGGTTACTTAACGCAAACACAGTCTACGCAGTGTTGTTTCAATTGAATTGAATGGCTCATAACAACAAAACTGTTGAATTGACGGTTCATTTAGCATGAAATATTTGGATAAGAAACCTGATCTGATCCTGATCATAGTTTTTTTTGAGGTGTGTGCCATTGTGCCATATTACAATAGCAAAATAGCATGAGTATGAACTACATTCTTTAGTTATTTACAAAGGTTCACTGCACCTGTGCAATCCGAATCCATTTGTCTAAACACTTGGCCCTTTGCTGAATGGTTGCAGCAGAATCAAGCAGAATGGTGGCCACGACACGACCTGACAAGGCATTGAATTGCTCCACCGTTGCGACAACAGAAGTGCATCCACAACGTCGTTTCCACAACCCACCGAGGCATTCCCAAACACGAAGATTGAGAAACAGCTCCTAAAATAAACCATATTTATTCCACAATGAGTTGAGTTTATTTACACTATCATATACGTAGTATCATGAGAATGAGCATTAACTAATGCTCGTCATTCATTTTCATTAGGGGTACAAGGTTTTTTTTTCAATTACATCCAGCAATAGCAACACCTTTCATGTAACATGTGTGTTCTAACGTTGACACAATGATTCATATACAAACACAAACATACGTTTATCCATACTTCGTATTACATGACTCGATGTTTCGTTTGAATAAATAGTACATTTTGAGATCGCAGACCGCGTCCCAAACTTGTTTCATGGTTTCAATCAATTAACCAACAGCGACGAAAACGACAGGCATTGAATTGGAATCAAGCACAAAGTTGGAAAAATGGAAACGCAGAGAGACGAGCTTATGACGACGAAAAGTGATCCCATTTGCAGCATGTTCTGGATTTGAATATTATTCATAGTCGCCAAATGTTTAATGGTGCTAAATGTTGGAAAAGCTCACCTTATCAAAGTGTGTCAGCTGCTGAGCGAAGTGAGATTCAGGAATTGCAAGTAATGAGTATGTTTTGATGTGCACTGGAGAATACGTCCTGAGCGAATGCACGGAAGCTGCCTTCTTCATTTTTCTTCGAGCTCGAAGCTTGTACTGCACTTTCAAGCTGAGGGATTTTAAATTCTCATCCTGAGCGAACGGAAGAATCGTCTTATGCAAGCATTCGTAACCTTCAGTCCCTTGCTCAAAGTCCTCAGGAAAAGTATCCAGCCATACATGTAGTGAGTCGATCATTGCCCTAGAATGAAAAACAAACCAGCTTTTAATTGCATGTTTCAAGCTGTCCATTGAAGTTGTTACACGAGACAAATAGCAAAAACAAAGCAGATCAACATTATGCTTTGATTACTGAATGCATTGAGGTTTCATGAACTTTTTACGTTCAGTTTGCATTTAATTTGACCATGTGACGATGCCTTTTCTTTCATAGTTTTCATTACAATGAATAGTCATTTCCTTGTCTGTCTGCACGTGCTCATGTTCCATAAATAAAGGAAGACACGAAGAACGGTTAAATAATCACACTTTTTATGGATTCCCTTCAATCAAGGTTTAATTGCGTCAAGGACTCAATTTTAATCTCTTCTGTTATGGTAATTGTATGCAAAACTAGTTAGGAACAGTCGAATGAATAAAATATAATAGTAAAAATCACAAAGTGCGTTTATAAAGCAGATTGCTGTCTGTATGATGCTATCACTGTTAATTTGCTCATCACCATTTCACATGAAATCATAACATGGGGTACGATTCCATGAATAATTGCAGGATGAATGATATCATGATATGATACCGATAACAGGTAAGAACCCATTTGCAAAATGACCACATCAGCAAATCACTTGCCATTGTCGTTTACGGTTCAAAGGGATCAAAGTTGGTGAATCATTCATGATCACGGGGAAATTCACGTTTTCCAAAGTATAGATTACGAAAAGGCACTTCATAATTCAACAGTGAAAAGCTTATGGACAGATATAGGCTACGCTTAATACGCTCGAAAGTAAATTCAATAAAGGTTTAGGCTTAAAAGAAAATGAGTTGATCTTACTTTCTGAGTATTTCCGTGGTGGCTCTCTTATAAATCTGAACAGTTTCATGGATAACTTCAGCTGCAGTGGCAAAAGCACGGTATGTAGCCAAAAACACGCTGAGATGAGTGGCCTGTCAACACAACAAAGGAAACAAATTAGAATCACAATACACTTCTGGCATTATTAAAATGTCAAAATGTAATTATCCAAGTAAGAGGAGCATTGTTGAATGAAAAACACAAAACACCGTTAGCTTAACATGAATGAACAATGAAAGTCTATTGCAGTTGAAATTAACGTATGAATTTAACGCTAAAATCTTTCATCATTTTTGCTTTCCGCATTTCCTCCTCGGAGATCGAAAGTGAGGGATGTCCATAATATCAACAGACAAAGAAGGAATTGTCACTTTCATTTCCTTCATTTCCTCATCTCGTTCAAAAAAAAAGAATTGGACAGGTCCTCAAGTAGTCAAGTTGACATCCTCATCCAACTTTTAAAATCACATGAAGTATATAGTTCCAAATTATATGACTTGGCTTTTGTTTTCAGTACATTACAAAACTAATCTTGGATAATACACAATAGAGCTCCATTTATTCAATGCACAAAAAAATGATACGAGATTTATTGAAAAAGTCAAACCTGAACATCGGTATCTTCATTGGAAATGGCCTCGACAACCTTTTCCAGTGACCCGGCACGAAGTACTTTAATCCTGACAGTTTCCCACATAAGATGTGCAATTTCTCCATTGGCATCATTGTCTGATGAACTAATGCTGGAACCATTGCTCGCACTTGACACGACGTAAGGTCGTCCTCCAGAACTATTTGATGTGATTGTAAGGTTATGATTTCCACTGGCTTGCACAAGTTGCACAATAGTTGATGGTCGCTGATAGCGAACTTTCTTCAGGTACACTCCCCATACTGCGTCTGGCTCTCTCTCTTCGCCCCACAGGCGGCAGTTTTCCTGCAAATGAATCATGGAAAACGTTAGACTTCAACTCAGATTTTCAGTATGTTCATATCTAGAAAACAAAACACAATCATAGATCACATTTTAATGTCTCAATTTTCTTAGACTCGTGTTTTTGTTCCTTAAAAAATCATTTATGGTGCATCCACAACAACAAACGTCAACCGTGCATCCATGACTCTGTTCTGCGTTGTTTTGCGTTGCTTTCAACTTTTGATACTTTCAATTACACTGCATTCAAATGGCAAGATTCACTTTTCACTCGATGTAAAACAACTCCATAATGCAAAAGTACATCAAACAGGTAATAAAGACATATAAAAAGCATAGAAGTAAAACTGCGCGTGCATCTTGTTTCTGCCACACTTTCTGCAACAATGATCTTTATCTCCTTTCTATACCGTATACACCTTATAAATAACTGTGCATTATTATAGTTTGTATTGTAACGAATATTATTAAAGAATTTAACGTTAAGTTTCAAACTGCAATATCGTATTAATACTCTACCAAGCCAAAAGAAATACTGCTACTGCGAAGACGAGAAAACGACCTTTTCGTTGCACTCAATGCACCGATGAAATTTTTAACGTTGCCAGAAACAGCAAAAGGGCATGCCAATTCGATTCTCATTAGGCAAACCAATTATTTGACCAATTAAATGCTCAGAGTCAATTAGTATCAAACACTCAACAATGTCATTTCTACCGTTTTGAGAACAATGACATTGAAGATTGGACACAATGCGTGATATGCTTTTTAAATGTAATGACATGTAATGTTTACCTTTCTGACCCAAACTTTGGTCATTTGGTTAGAAAATTGGGGGTAGGGCAACTTGAGTTTCTTCTTCTTCTTACATTTGACTTGCCCATTCCCACCACTTCCAAAACTCACTTTTGTCTGGCAGTCGACGAGCATTGTTGATTACCTTTTTGTTTTTGTATATAATAAATACAAGACCAAGATTTTCTTGTCTTTTGCTCTCAATGAGGCTATTAGCGTATCACTTTTTCTGAAAAAGCGATATGAGCCACTTGCACTTGAGAATGCTCCTTTCCTTCGCGTTCGTCTTCACTTTGTTCACTCTTCACTTCACGCACATTCCCCTTATCTCCGCTCATTGACCATACTATATAAAGTATCTTCTCAAAAGTTATTAGTTTCTCAGCAGCTCAAATTAATATGACACTGACTCATTCCATTTATGTTTACACTACCACACCGCAACTTTTCCTTCCATGTTATACTAGCAGCAAACACAATTTATCGTCCAGAAATTCACTAATCTTTCTCTCTTTGAAACTAGCACTTAAAATCTGAAGCCAAAAGTGAATGTTGCTATTGCTAAATCGTACAGGAACGATAAACTTAATAAGAATTTGAGATTTGCGACTTCCACTCAACTTTTCCCATTATAGCATTTACCAACCTATAGTATTTATTTGGCTTGAGAGCAACTGGCAAATGAAGATGAAACAGAGAGCCAAACACAGAACATTTGTTCCGCAGCAGTCGCCAGCTCGTATGAAACTGAATGATATCTTTATCTGGGGTGGATAGAGATACACAATTATTGTGGCTTTAGGGCTTGCAAGACTCAGCCCTTCCTTTGCCTTGGCGCTTTTACTGCATTAATCTCTCTCTTCTCTATTCCCTTGTCTGTTTAAATCCTTTTTGTGCTCGAAATGAGCAGTTAACCTAAGTGCTGTTAAGTATGATATTGTTTATTGTGCTTTGTAGCCCCGTAAGTTTAACACCAAGCCACTGAGCTTAAGCTAATCTCATAGACAACTCACATACTTTACTCACATCTCACAGTCTGTCAATTTTTTTGCACGAATTGTGCATGCAGACTTTGGACTAGTCAACTCAGCTCAGCAAACTAAACAGTAAATATTGTTTTTCTAACGTGTTGTAGTATACTTGAACATGTAGTCAATACATGATCATAAGAATATTCAGATTCAGATTCAGAAAAACAAAATGTCACAGCTACATAACATGATGGAATGTGTTAACGTGCCAAAAGCCTGAACGTCTGAACTTCAAGTAGTAAAATTTTTATTACTTTTCGAATGAATCGTGATCTGATGTGCCCTAGTCAACGTATGTTTTATTACAATGTAATTTGGAAATGAATATCGTACCTAGCAGCAATAAATTGGAATCATTAGGACACATGTACTAACATAATGCACTGGACTAGAAGCAGCCTAAAAAAGAATGATAAGAATTTATCTTCGTATTATTTAAGAGCGAATAAAAAGTTTCGCACTGATTTGAATCTGATGATGATGAAGCCAGTGATCAATGCTTTTGGAAGATGAGCAGAGATAATTTGATACGCGAAAGGTCCATTACTATTTGCGTCTGATTAAAAGTCAAGGTCTTCGGAAGAGGCAATTGAGCAGAATTTTGTGCAGAGACATTTTGCCCATCGTTCTTTGGCATTTGCAATTTTATGAGTCCCGTGCCGTGTGTGCGTGCTTCACTTGTGTGTCTTACTTACAAATTCTACACGGGATGTACATATTAAGCTATCTCAAGCATAACATAACAATAGGTTTCTTATGCTTGTCACTGTCACTCATACAGATATTTGCATACTATGCGAAAAATTCGGCATAATAGAACTTAGAACAGGTACGGAAAGACGACATCGCACGTTCATTCCCTCATAGTTCCACCTCTGCGCATATTGCACAGTCGTTCGCCAATCGCCATGCCTCAAAAATCATTTCCCAGTTGCAGAAAAACGCGAAATGGCTATCATATTAAAGCGAATTGCCTAATTTAAAGCTTACAAAGATTAATAAAAGCTCAAATTAAGACCCAAACCACTACGAATAACACCCAATCTCAATCTTCAATTTATTCACAATGTTTTACAAGTAGGAAGCTCGTTATAGAGCATTAACGTAGAAGAAATTAATTAGCTATCCACAATCCACCATGATATGAAGTGATTGTACACTTTACCAAGCGTCTGTTGTGCTAGATTCAATGTATAAAGCTTGTAAGAATTTGCGTACAAATTCAGGAAATAATGTTGATATATGAAAAAAACAAGCTGATAATCGCTTGCAAACATGCTTAAAGCGTAAAGTCTGCATTGTACACTATACCAATACTATAATAATAGTTCAACTTGTAGTAATGCTTAATGCTTGTAATAATGAAACCGTTCATATTGTGCTAAAAGCATGAGATACAGTTTCAGTTTTATAAATAGTACTTTTGAAGCCAACATACATGAATGATCGACGAGTTCACTTTCAATGTTCAGGTTCCTTGCAATGCAAATAATAAAGTACACGTACAAGCTAAAGTGCAGCAAAGCGAGCTAATATAAATTATAAGGTACCTGCAAAAATTAGCGCGTTAGCTTCAATAAATTACCACAATTTGCAACATCACCAACAAAGCATATGAAAAGCATACTTTCATTATCAGCAATCAGCATTGAACCAGAAGAATCTTTTCTTTATTTTGAGAAATAAGCAATACACAAAGTGATTCTCAAAATCATAGTTTATCAAGGGGCGTCAGCGTCAATAACAACACTCGCACTCTCAGATGAAAGAGCAACGAACAAAAATCATCAGTATTCCCTCAGTTTTGGGAACAGTAAACTTAAACCTAGTAAAGTTTAAAGTACAAGTACACAAGCACGGCGTATCACATGGCCATAAACATTAAACATGAAATAGGACGCTTGAGCCATTAGACTTTGCAACTTGTGATTGAATATTCAACACCAACTTGAGTCAAAGTGCTGAGGAAAGCACTACCATCCATCACAGACCAAATTAAATACACAAAAAGTGTCTTTAATGATTATGGCTCATTGACTCACTTCGTCACGACGTTCAACACTTTTGAATAGCACAACTGCACAACCCACTCGGAATAAGTGAAAAGGCTGCGTGTTCACAGGAAAAAACAGTTTTTAAGACTATATTTATTTGGCGCATGATTCTTTGTTTCTGCAGACTTGGAGGCAAATAGAACACTAATTTTGCGAAAATTAAACATGTACATATACGAACAAAGAGAAAATGTTTAAAAAGTAAAAACTAAAGGACATGCCATGCCTGTAAATTATTTAACTGTTAGGTCTCTTTGTCGAAGAGCCGACTTTTCGCTGATTCAGCTTCAGTCCCATGACGGTAGAAAGAAATGCAGACAAAACAAAGCAATGACAGACGTCTTAGGCTTCGTTTATTATCCTTACGGCGTCACTTTGGTGAGTCAAAAGCACCCTGACCTTTCACTTAGTCATCATTCATCATAAATAGTAATATCGATATCGAAAATATAATCATGAAACTTGCAAATTCTTACTTTTCAGCATTGTCTCATTGCATAGCTTTCCCATATCGACTTCAAACATTCGTATCATTACATTAAATGATGTGTTGCATAAGTTGCATGCATTGCATTATGGAACATTATTATATGAATATGGCAAAGTTACTTAATCCGACAGTGACAGTTCACACAACCAAAACTCAAAAAACAAAGAGACAGTGTCAAATTAAAGATTTACCTTCATAATGTTAGTTCCATAAAACCAGCGAGCAGCTTTAGGCGGTTTTTTATGGTTTTTGAGATCGTATCAGGTTAACACTGGAATGAGATTATATATACCAAGCAAAACGCAATCTGTACACTTGATCACCGTAATCAAATCACTGTATCAAAACAATTGTAATATGCTGGCTTTGATTTTTCACACACTTTAATCTTTGTCCGGCTGCATGGAATTGAAAAAGAAGGAAATAATCTCAAATCAATTTCATTTGTCTTTAAGAATCCCATCAGCAAATTGCTAGACGTATGAAGTATGAACTAAGCAATTGTTACGGACATGCCATTCCGGAGAAACACAAAGGACAAAGACACGAAGTAGTGTAGTCACACAGTCACCGTCTTCAACAAAAACATTAAGCTCAGCTTACAAGAACAACTTCAATGTGTTTCTCACGGGAACGAGCAAAGCACTGCACGCACTTTCATGAGACGACTTCCTTTTCTCCTTCTGGAAAGGAAGCTCTTCCCTTTTTCCAGAAGTCAGTCGTCGTCCTGTACAAAGGAGTTTTTGCTCGACGGCTCGACTCCACAATTAAGGCTTCTTCGTTTGCATAACCCTTCCATATAAACATTGTTTTCTAGCAGTATGTTCACATTACATTACATAATCACAGCACAAAAGCGTCACAAGCGTGCATTTCTTTGAATGGAACATTATTGAGCTGAGGTACGATCCTTTTTACCATATATAAAAGAACGGGAATTCAGGAATTCCTCCAACATTCAACTTGGTAGGACTGCTTCGAATTTACCCTTATACAGAATACAAGCTGCAATCTCACGAGCAAACTGGCCAAGTCATTCAATTAGGATTTTTGGCTACATAACTTTGGTACATTGCTGCATTTTACCAAATTGTGCCTAAATTGCATACCATAAAGCACAATGAGACAAACACAACAATGCTTGTGTATATAAACATGGCTTAAATTCTCTCAGAAATCTGCGAGTNCAGCTAAAGAACACTTACACACATGACTATGACATATTCCTGTATTTTGTTTCTATACTAGGTCACCGTGCAGTGTAGGCAGTGTAAATATTGAACCAACAATATTGACACAATGAACAACACATAATGGCTGTTGTTAGCAAAAAGTGAACCACTGGTTGTGTCGGCAAGTAACTATACATGGCAATCGACACCGAGACCAGTTCAAATGTAACCCAAAGACGCAAATTGGAAGCGGACACTATGGAAGAAGAGCCAGACAAGTTTTTATGCACGTTACTTTACGACTTTTCCCTGTTCTATTTTTGAGTCATATGTATGAAATGCGTCATTGTTGCAAATAATACTGCTTACAATAACAATATTTATTACAGTCACAATTACGATAAACCCTCCAGTTCCTTCCTTCATTTGGTCTAGTTTGCCCTTCGAGTCAACATCAAAGGAAAACATTTTAGGAAACCAATTACGCTAATAATATGACGCTATATGACACTAAATACGCTTTTTTGAAGTGGAGATCGAATGATTTCTGGTTGATTGTTGTCAATACACTACACACACGCTGCTTAAACAACATTACTAATAGAGTAATAGCATATCCGATCCAATTTCGTGTTTTTCAACAACAAACGTCATGCTTTTTATGTTTTTGGTCTGTTATGTCTATGTGGCTAGCTGCCAGGTGCTTGTTTTGTTAGTTGTTAGTTAGTTGTTGAGCATGAATGGTCAATTTTTATTGCGTAAGGCACTATGCATCCTGCACTTTAACAAAGTGTGAAACCAAAAGGACAACTGAACGCGAAACCACACTTCCTGCAACAAAATGACGGTGAAGATATAAAATTTAATTGTAAAACGATTCAAGTTTCAACAATTCTGACTGCAACGCCGCGAATGCTTCAATACGTCATTCTTCAACGCAGAATCCAACCATGATTGAACGTGCGGAATTTCACTTCAATTCAACAATAATTTTGCTTGACGACCATAAACCAAAACTCATTAAAGCATTCCATAATTCCATTGCACAGTGAGCTATAAATTCTCGCATTTGTTCACTATGCAATTCTTGCAATGACGAAGAAAACGGTGCAATATGCAATGGAAATCAATATTATCTAATTTAAAAGCAGAAGAACAAACGCCCATATTAAATACGCAATTTGAGAGTATGAATAATCTCACGGTGGAATCTGGAATGTAAGAATGAGACGTAGCGAATGCGGAGGGTAGCGAATGTCAATAGTGAAAACGCGGAACTACTATTAAATTCACACTTCTTCACTCTCAAAACATCCCTATCAAGTTTGTTTTTCACTATGATAAAATGCTGTTTTGGAAAGTGAGTGATACAAATAGCATATTATTGCACATAACAATAAAATACGATACTTAAGTATGTCTACAGAGGTAAAGGGATTCGAACAAATCCGACACTTCGCCTTTAAAAACAGAAATAAAGTTAGCATTTCATACTGTACACAACAACATTTACATTGTGGACTTGAGAGTAGCGTCTATATTTGGATTTGGGATATTAAAACATTGAAAGCAAGCAGAACTACTGTTTATGAGTGTTCAAAGCAGCAAACACATATTGTTTGTGTATTGACCAGTAATGATTTCCGTGTTGTAAAGAATCTTACAATTGTATATCGTCAATGATCAACACGAGTCAATGACAACATTAAAATGGTACACTGCCAAAAAATGGTTTAAATGATGCGTGATGTTTCAAAAAATATATGAGATCATAAGAAAAAGACAACAACAACAACTTACCACAGGTTGATTCTGTTGAAGCTCACAACCCAAATCCTCCGCATCCATCAAGTCGCTGATGATTTGCGCTGTCGTCAATCACCGACAGCCACCACTTTTGAAGCCACTGTGATACGTGAAAAACTTTTGTTTTGGAATTCCTTTGTTTTGTACACTAAAGCCGCAAGTTTTATAATAGCGATGGACTCAAAGTATACTTCACTTTTTTACTTGCAAACAAACGGGGATGCTCAATTCTGCACTATGAAGTTGCGAATAACTCGTATACGTAAGAACTCAGCGCAAAAGTAGCCTCGTGGCGTGACTTTGGTTTTGTAGCCGGGCCGGTTCCTCTTCTTCTACTATTCCGCAACTGGGCAACCACAATAATGTTTTTGTGACTGCAACTGTTTGCCGATTCCCAACAGGATTAGAGGGCACAACAAGGTCTGCCACATTACGTATTAGATTATTCAAGAGGGCTGTTCTCGAGGTCACGGGTTAACCCTTGTTTTCTTGTAAAAGGTTTATAAGAAGAGCAGTGCTACTAACTTGACAACGTGATCCACTTTTTCTTCCTTCAGGGTTCAATCAGCAACTTTTTCGTACAAGTTCATCCTTTAAATAGAACCTTTCTTTTCAGGGACAAAAGGAACATGCATAGAACGTGAATGTCTTTAACGCATGCTTTTCACCTTCCTCAGGTATGTTTTTCTTCAAATACAGCCGTCGTCCTCGTCAGCAACCGTATTGCCTGTCAAACTCATACCTGCTGCGGCTGCTTTGGTATTCCATTCTTCTCACAAGTCACAAACCGTCAGGACAGCGACAGGGAAATCGATTCCGGGGATTTTGAGGGACACAGGTACATTCGGTATATAAATGCAATTGCACCAAATATAGAAACGAAAACTTTGAAGGTGCTGCTCCAATTTCTTTTCCAGGTACGCGTTAAAGCCTCAATTTTGCGTTGGGGAAGTACAGTTCCAACTTTTTACGGCTTCCCTTTTCTTGAGAATGTTGAATGTAAATATAAGAAGCACAGTAAGTAGCTTACACGCTTGTCTGATGATGAAGAGTTGACTAACAAATGCTGGTGAAAACTGAAATTTCAGAAAAATAACAAAAATAGCCACAAAATCAGGCCATAAAAATAGTTTAACACGTTTAACTTTTTACAGAAACGGTAATTTTGCACTACGCGTCTTTTGAGACGTCACTGAACACTGAAAATGTGCAATACAACACAATGAAACATCTGAAGATTATTGAAGTAGGGATGTTGCTTGCATATGCATATGCAATGTTTTTTTGAAGACAGATGGATTGGTCGTGCGTGTATGCGAGATGGACGTGATTGCAGGAATACGAGATGGGCGATGGTTTTCCTTAGGAGACAATATTCATTGAATGAGAGGTACAGATAGAAAGTAGGCTGTCGGGGCAGGTTTTCATTTGAATACAAGCAAAGAGACGAGGGGCTAAGAAGAATGTGAAAGATCCGGAAGTCACCGGCCTATTTGGCTCACATTCGTTGCTCCAAGGCACTCAGTCAGTCAGATAAAACATCATCAACTCATCTTGCGCGTTGTCTTCATGTTTGTAACCAACATTACCCGTATTTTCATATAAGGATGACGCGATTGGTTTGTTTTATGGTGAGTTACGAGTATGGTAAGGTTGAGACTCGACATTCAAGTTATAAAGTTTCAAGATGTAATAATGTTGTTGAAAGCTTCGTCCGCTATTGATTTTTGCTGGGAAACTGATTAAAGACCGTTTATGAAGTTGTACTAGGTCTCTGACGCAAATCAATGTGTAGCTCCCAGAAACGACAATCACATTCACAGGACATTTACTGTTCCATTTACACAGAAGACACTGCTGCTACTATAGTGCAAAATCTTTCGCAGAAAGTCGTGTTCCGTTGAAGGCCACCTGTAGATCAAAATAGCAAGAATAAATATATCAGTTTATCCGGACAAAGCAAGGTCAGGATGAGGCATGCGTTTTGTGTTATGCTACGACCTGAACCTGGAAACCTTAATGAAGAAATTCCAGCTTTTAACCTTTAGACATTCATGTTTCCTTATTTTCTCGGCACAATCTACTAGTTACTAACCCTGGACGAAATTCACTTTCTCTGTGCGTCAGCATCACCAAAATCGATTAGCTGGCAAAAACAAAAAGATGTAGTTTCGGGGCGAATGGAAATTGCCATTAGCCTTCATATTCTAGAACCCAAGGTAATGTCTAGAGCAAAATGAGCATTCAGGCAATATTTTACTGCCTCCGATTTTTAGCTTTGCTTCGTTCTTCTGACATTTCTCTAACAAGTCTAGCTTTTCCATTTTGCATTATTTTTCTCTCAAGAACACAATGGAGTTTCACGAAAAATGATACGCTGTTCACGTAGTATTGTAGTATAGCAAGTTTAATTTCACATCTCAAGAGCAATAGACTATCGCACTAGCGTATACGTCATATTATTGTTATAAAAATAGTCTTTACAAAAGCAACGTTAAATTAGAAAATGTCAGAGAGGAAAGATTTTTCGGACAGACGTCACGACGTCAGGCAGACTATACGTAGAAATGGGACAATAGAAAAGAACGTCAGAATGAACCATGGAAAAACT
>JABASF010002319.1:0-15406 GCA_019776145.1 Harlomillsia oculata
AAAACAAGAACCAGAACAGGAGAAGGTTCCATCTGCATCAAAATCAGAACCACAAAGTATTAAGTCAGAACCAAAGCAGGATAAGGTTCCGTCTGCATCAAAACAAGAACCAGAGGTGGAGAAAGTTCCGTCTGCATCAAAATCAGAACCACAAAGGATGAAGTCAGAACCAGTGCATGAGAAGGTTCCGTCTGCATCAAAACAAGAACCAGAACGGGAGAAGGTTCCGTCTGCATCAAAACAAGAACCAGAACGGGAGAAGGTTCCGACTGCATCAAAACAAGAACCAGAACGGGAGAAGGTTCCGTCTGCATCAAAACAAGAACCAGAACAGGAGAAGGTTCCGTCTCCATCAAAATCAGAACCACAAAGTATGAAGTCAGAACCAAAACAGGAGAAGGTTCCGTCTGCATCAAAACAAGAACCAGAGGTGGAGAAAGTTCCGTCTGCATCAAAATCAGAACCACAAAGTATTAAATCAGAACCAGGGGAGGACAAGGTTCCGTCTGCACCAAAACCAGAACCACAAACCATTAAGTCAGAACCCAAAGTGGAGAAAGGTCAATCAGCACCAAAAGTGGATAAGGTTCCGTCTGCATCAAAACCAGAAGCAGAGCTGGGGAAGGTTCCGTCTGTACCAAAACCAGAACCACAAAACATTAAGTCAGAACCCAAAGTGGAGAAAGGTCAATCAGCACCAAAAGTGGACAAAACTCGATCAACGCCAAAAGTGGAGAAAGTTCCGTCTGCACCAACATCGGAACCGCAAAATATTAAATCGGAACCAAAGTTGGAAAAGGCGCCATCTGCACCAAAACCTGCTGATTCGATTTCCAAGACACCGGAGAAAGTTGTGGTTGCTGAACCCGAACCAAAAGTAGTTCCTAGCGAACATAAACCGGAAGTTATCCCAGAAGTTCCTCTAGAAGAGGAGAAACCACATTCAAAACGCAAGATTCACGACACTCCGGAACCGCCGACTGAGTCAGAACCAGTTGTGTCAGGGAAATCGTCGGCGAAATCAACTCCAGAAGTATTGCCTCAACCGGTGTCCAGAGAGCCTGTTTCTAAACCACATTCGGAGCATGTACCAGAAACGGTTGGACAGGAACGAGAACGAGAACCAGAGCTTGAACCTGAATCTGAACCAATTCCACAAAAGGAGTCCATCGGTCTAAGCCGACAATGTTCTGATCTCCTGGCCGAGCAGGCTGTACAGAGAGCACTTGAAGAAGCCCTTGGAGGACTTTGTAAAAGTGAAAAAGAATGTGGAGCTTTCGTTGCCAGGAAAGATTCCTTACCGGATAAATGTCAGGACTTCCCATCAGAACAGCCACCGAACCGACAATGTTCTGATATCCTGGCTGATATGGCTGTACAGAGAGCCCTCGAAGAAGCTGTCAGAGGCCTTTGTAAAAGTGAAACTCGATGTGGAGCATCCGCTGCCAAAGGCTTGCTACCGGACAAATGTCTAGATTTTTCTCCTGGACAAATCGAAATCCCGTCTGAAAAACAAATGCCGGAGGGACCATCCGATCGCCTACCTGAAAAGGAACCTAGTGAAGTAGCTCCGGACCGAGAATGTTCTGATATCCTGGCCGATATGGCTGTACAGAGAGCCCTTGAAGAAGCCATCAAAGGCCTTTGTAAAAGTGAAACGGTCTGCGGAGCTTCCGCTGCCAAAGGCTTGCTACCTGATAAATGTCTAGATTTTTCTCCGGAACAACCCTCAAACCGAGTCCGAGACCTTCCACACCATCCTACAGACGTCCAGCGACATCAAGACAATCAGACATCGGGCCAGGGACGTGGCATTTCTTTCCCTCAAGAACAACCGTGTGAGGAGAATGAGGAGTGCGATTCGGACTTGATGGCCGAAGGGACAGTGAAACGCGCACTGGAGGAAGCAGTTGGGACTTCACGAACTGACACGGGTCACCGACCCCTTCCAGGATTGAACGATGAGGGGAATCTATCAAGGGATTTATCAATTATGATCGATGAAATGCTTAAACAACAAGTAGGTTCGACTTTCAGTACGCTAACAAATGTCGTCAATGTCTTTATCAATTAAATGTGCACCAATTTTCCGTATTAGCTCGAAAACGAAGAAAAACTGCGGCGTGCCTTATGCTCGCAAACCGGCGATTCAACACGGAGACTCGCAAACAACACTTTGCCTCAAGACCAAGACGCTTGCGGTGCGGAGGCTTGTCGACTTCGTGACAATCAAGAGAGCAAAACAGGGCTCACCCGAGTCTCAACTACAAAACAGATTTTACCTCCGCGGGATTTCAGACAACCCGAATTTTTGAGTAATGTCAATAGCCTTGCACAAACTCCTTCGAACCGAGTTGGAATGGATTCTAGACAGTTTAATTCAAGGGTACCATACCTCGTCCCACTACCACTACACATAACATACCAACCAACACCAAATATGCTACCAATAACTATTTCATATCAATAACGAACCTATTTCCTTGATTAATGAAATAACTGTTTAATTATTCTGACATCACAGACTTCACACGCGGAAAGCAGCGCCCAAGTTTTACTGGTACGAAACGACGCTGTGTCAAATCTGGAATACCTTCCCGACTTTCCAGTCACGCAGTCCGTCCAGAGACAATCGGTGGTAAATCAGGGCAGTTCAGTGCCACTTATGGGACGAAGTTATGCGTTGTCGACATTCGAAGACGTTCCCGGGTTTCCAGTAGCTCAATCATCGCAATCTGAGGTAGCCCAACAAGTGCAAAGGGCTCGTGCTCACATCACCAGTGCCCGAGGTGGAGACTGTCCTGAATGTCCGCCCTGCCCAACACGCTGGTAAATCAGGGCAGTTCAGTGCCACTTATGGGACGAAGTTATGCGTTGTCGACATTCGAAGACGTTCCCGGGTTCCCAGTAGCTCAATCATCGCAATCCGAGGTACCCCAACAAGTGCAAAGGGCTCGTGCTCACATCACCAGTGCCCGAGGTGGAGACTGTCCTGAATGTCCGCCTTGTCCAACTCCAAAGAATGTGTCAGTGTCTCCTCAAGTGAGTGCATTCAAAGCTTATTATAATCAAACCGTAAATATTTCAAATTCTAACTTAAAACGTTAATATTCCAGGTGAAGGCTGATCTTCGGCATCAAATCGACCTCATCCAACAACAGATTGAACAAATCAAAAGAGATTTGGTGGGTATGGGAATCTATTCCCAGAACAGTGTAACTGGACCCGGCCAATAGTAAATATCTCGCAAAAATACCATTATGTAACATGTCAAAAGTCACAGTACAAAGTAAAATGTATCCTACAACTACAAGCGAAAGCTATAAAATGTTTTTCGAGAAGCCTCACACTGAAATAATGAAGTGATTTCGTGATTTCATCTGTTTAAAACGAGTGTGTCAACAACTTTATTGAGTAATACAAATGGAAACATATATTTTGTAAAATATATAGAGATTACTAATTAATTCCAACAACACTTGCTAACAATAATAAATTATAGTTAAACCGAACCACATGCAAAAAAATTCCGTCTACTTCGAATAAAAACTATAGCCTCCTTGCTTTTTGTGTTGTAAACGTGGCAAAAATACAAAAAACTCGGAATTATAAGGTAAACAGGAATGACCACAGGAGAATTTCAATTCATAGCTCTGAACAACGTTTCAAATTCTAAAAAACAATTACGTGAATCACAATTTTTAAATTATCATTTTCCGTGTTCAAATTAATTATAACGAGAGAGGCTCATTGTGCGTAATTAAATTACATTCAAATTAACGTAACAAACTTCCCCCAAAACAAAAACAGTAATTATTAACTAAATCGTAAACTAAAACTAGTAATAATGTACAGTATAAATGAATAGTAAACAAGTAACATTATAGCATTTTTTGATGGACAAAGGCGGGTTGACTTTTCATTGTTTTCTTTCATTTACGTTGAAAAGACGCGAATACGACGACGACAATGTTGACAATTATTGTTGCAAAAATGGATTATTATTTAGTAGTAATAGTGTATGATGTGTAAATTATAAACTTGGCAGACCGTTGACAAGGGCAAATATTCTTGAACCATTTCTTTTCCTTCCGTTCCTGAGCTACTTTAGCAGTCCTGAATTTGCTCAATTTATTGTAATTAACTAAACATAGTTTAGCAATATTAATAAAATCCCTAAACACGACATATATAAATTTTTACTAGGTTCACAAGGATTTGTTGCCGACGGCCGCCTTGTGATTCATTGTGAGCCATGTTAATCCTTCGTAAAGACCATCGCCAGTTGTCGCGCAAGCCGGCTGCACGTACCAACTTCTGCACAAGTGAATCAAAAATGTCCCGAATTAATTACAGACTGATTAGTTCAAATGGATCATTGAGAAGATTCAAAAATTATGTCGTACGAACCTATCACTGATTCTGGTTAGACCCAACTTCTCTTGAATTTCATGGGGCTTCATGGCTGTATGTAACACAAGAAATGCATGAATATTAGAATCCTAATGATTAAAAATTAAAATGCTATCCGTTTCCGTATTCCATCAGCCATCAGGCCATCATACAAGCAATCCATCAACTCAATAATTAATTCCATACCGTCGGGAAGATCTTGTTTGTTGGCAAAGATAAGAATAATGGCGTCCCGCATTTCACGATCATTGATAATCCGATGTAGCTCAAGTCTCGCTTCGTCGATTCGGTCACGATCCGCACAATCAACTACAAAAATGAGCCCATGAGTTCCAGTGTAATAGTGACGCCACAAAGGTCGGATTTTGTCTTGTCCTCCAACATCCTGCAATCAAATCAAATCAATCAAATGCAAATTCACATTTTGAAATCCAAAAAAATAGCTTCTTTTCAAAATCGATACGTACCCAGACATTGAACTTGACTTTTTTGTACGTGACTGTCTCAACATTAAACCCAACCGTTGGAATTGTCGTTACAGACTGGCCTAACTTGAGTTTATACAGTATCGCTGCAACAAATAAAAACAATCGTACAATTTTTGATCATATACATACACATTTAGGCACATTTCCCATTTTTCTGCTCATTTAAACCTACTCAACAAACAATCAACTATAATTCATTCTCAGAACCAATAAAGTTTTAACAAACTTACTAGTTTTTCCAGCAGCATCCAGTCCTAACATTAAAATTCGCATTTCGCGATTGCCAAATATTTTGGAAAGTAACTTCCCCATATTTATTTCCTTCAACTACACCGACACAACTTCTGAACTCACTCAACTGATAAATTCACCTAGCAAACGATTTTTTCAAAAACTCTTAACAAACTATCACACTCACAAACAATGAACACGTAAACACTTTCTTAACATTCGGTCACGAAAAGGTCACAAATGTGAACAAGGCGTTTTCTCAATTTTACGAAGCCTTGAACCGCGACCAAAGAATATTGCTAATAATAAATCACATTATTAATATATACAGGGAAACGAAAAACTGACAAATGGAGTTTTTGTGACCCAAATGAATTCCAAAAGGTAACAAAAAGAACGTCGAGAATTACGTGATCGACAGGGAACGAAAAATTGACAAGTTGAACAGACCAAAAAAAATAAGAGGAAACACCACACAAACAGCAGCGGGTTGTTTTATTCAAATAGTCGAGCGCAGATCCGTCCCATTTCGGCCTTTTCATCCAACGGACTTTCCCACTTTCTCAAAACGTCTGTCTGTCTGGTTCCGGTCCAAAAAAAGTCAAACAATTATTTTTAAATCTTTAAATTCAATTAAAAATTGATTAAAACATCAAATATGGAATCGTACGCGTATACGGCTATGTTGAAACAGTTAACACAGGGCTGTAAACGTGTAAACGGATTTCTTTGCATTGGGTGTGTGTGGATTTTTAAGCCCTGAGTTTAACTACAAGTAAACCGTAAACGTAAAGCAAAGCAAAGGCAACACAATTCGCAATTGTGCATGCATATGTGTGAATTATTCTGTGCATATTTTGCATACTCTTCTGTATTAAATTGTAAGTTGATCCATTTTCATCCTTTCATATCCTTGTTTATTGTGAATTGTGATGCAAGAGCATTTTACTGTCTGCTCTACATTTGTTCGTAACCTTTTTGTGCAAATATGCTGCATTGGATGAACCATTTTGAATGGTCAATTCATCGTAAGAATTATCATCAATTCAATAGTTTACGCTTAGCAATTATTTTATGTTCTATGCTTTTTTGTAGCATACAAAGTCGTCACGGGTCATTAAATTAGACGAAAAGCGTATATATTGATATGTTAAAGTGTGCATGCTGTTTAGTTGTTTTTTTTATCACTTTTTGGGGTTTGGTTATCTTTGCATTATGTAAATTGTATGCATGTGACAAATAGATGAGCAGACGATAGATACTATGTACAAGTTGAGTTGTTGACCTTGTCAGGACTCATTTCCCATTCGCACACAATTCGATGGAGTTATGTAATGGTTAATGGTAATGAAGCTCTGGAGCTGGGTGTTTCAATGTGGTGTTTCATTTCAGTACGGTTTCAGAGTTGAGACAGATCGCATGCGGCCTGACTTTTTTCTGAAAAAATTTACAGAGATCCCAACTTTTTGGTAGTTAATCAAAATCATGGCATTACGCTGGGGCATACTGAGTGCTGGGAAAATCAGTCATGATTTTTGCGTTTCTGTTTCCACTTTGAATCCTGCTGAACATAAATTGCAAGCTGTTGGAGCTCGGAGTTTGGATTCGGCCACAGATTTCGCAAAAGTGCATTCCATGCCGACTGCTTATGGATCTTATGAAGAAGTTGTGAAGGATGCTAACGTTGGTAATTTGCTAATATCCAGAGACAAAAGATAAGTTTCTCTTGTCTCTGGCTAATATCTAATATATATATTTGCATTTTTGCATAAGAATATTACAAATTGCAATACAATTATACAATAGAAAAAAACCTTGCACATAAGTCACAAACTGCAAGTTGCAAAACAGTTGAGAAACTTCCCGTTATTTATAGAAGATAATTATTAATACCATGATTTTCTAACTTTGTAGACGTCGTGTACATTGGAGCAATCAACACCCAACATTTGCCTTTGGCCAAGCTGTGTTTTGATCATGGGAAACATGTCCTGTGTGAAAAACCATTGGGTGTGAACGTGAAAGAGACAAAGGAGATTTATGCGTATGCAAAACAGAAAAAATGTTTCGTTATGGAGGTTGGTAATCAACAATTATATAAATTATTGATCAAATTAACATAAATTGTAGTTAAGCAAAATGTACTGATGAGCTAATAACAAAAAGCCGATCTTTGTTTGTATAGGCTTTGTGGAGCAGGTTCTTCCCAGTGTACAAAAAGTTAAAGGAAGAGATTGATAAGGGAACAATCGGAGAGGTGCTTCAAGTCAATGTCAACTTTGGGTTGCGCATTGCTGACGTCGATCGCGTCAAGTGCGATTTGCTAATATTGTTACTAATATTAATGAAAATTAGATCTGTTAATTCTCTGTCACTGACTAATGTATATGGCATGACAATTACAGGTTAAAGGAACTGGGTGGTGGCACTATCCTCGACATCGGCATTTACTGTGTTCAGTTTGCATCTTTGGTATTTGGAGGTGAAGCACCAGAAAAGGTTGTGGCAGCTGGAACTGTGAACGAACACGGAGTTGATGAAAGCGTTAGCGCAACTTTAATGTACTCCAAAGGTCGAAAGGCTACTTTGACGACTCATAGCAGAGTTGAGTTCGTGAACGAGGGTTATGTTTATGGGACAAAAGGATTTTTGAAGGTGACCAAAGTACAAGTCGTTATTTGTCAAACGTGATCTGTTTTAATGGGAAATCAATAAAAGAATTGTTTGTTTTGTAGATTCCAGTCCCGTTTTGGTGTCCGACGGAAATAATCACTCCAAATGGGAGTTTCACATTCCCCCTGCCGGAAACTGCAAAAAAATACAACTTTTCCAACTCAACTGGATTGGCATACCAGTGCAATGAAGTGCGACATTGCATTCAGAAAGGTAAAGAATGATAGAATCACTCTGTAATATAAATTCATGGTTTCATTTTGATCTTTGACCTTTTACCCAATGAAACCAGGGCTTCTGGAAAGCAGCGTGTACAGTCCGAGAGAGTCACTGGTGATTGCAGAAATCATGGAATCTGTGAGGAAACAGCTTGGAGTTGTTTATCTCCAGGATTAGGATTCAAAAAATCTACTGATTTATATTTCATTTCGGAATCAAAAAATGTGTGTGAAAAAATCTTTTATTCATGTTATATTTGTTATGCCATCATATTAAAATTGCTTGTGTTACATATCCACAATGGAGATAGATATTAATCAATAATTAAATCGTACGACTTGAAAGCAATTATTAAACTTAATCCCAAAAAGTTAATCCGAAATCCGAACGACCTACTTGATTAAGTGAAGCAAAGTATCCAAAATCTCCCAAGGGTATACCACAAAATAAAGAGCATTGGCCCACCGTCTTCTCCGTGCAACTCTGTCCTTGTTGACCTTGTACAGACGAGTTTGTATGCTTTTGTTATCAGCTCTTTTGAATTTGAAAATTAAACATACAGTTTATGAATTGCAATCTAGAAAAGCTTTGAATTGAATTTGACTCGGTTAAGCTTTCTTCCTTACGTGAAAATCTCAACGAATGTTTCTAATCGTTCTGCGAGTTCTTCCTCAGCTTGTAAGTTTTGAAGTGTCCCGTCCAGCATTTGCTGGATGACAATTTTCTCGGAGTGACTCTCATCTATGTTGAGCTTGGTTACCGTTAATTCTTCCTGCAGGTATGCATTTTTCCTGGAGAATGTTACATGCGAATTATACTTACTTTTATCAATAATTATTGCCCTTGATTTTAAGTAAGTTGATTTATTTTAAATCGTACTGGACAAGCTGTTGTGAACTGTCTTCCAAAGATTGAGACGTTTTTAGCAGATTATTGATGATTTTGTCATTCGTTTCCAATTGAGACTCCAATTTCCAGCATTCCATCTGGAACTTGCTCGCTTCCTCGTGCCAATGCGAATTCTCTTTAGATGTAGTGTTGAACTGAACAGTTATCACTCCCGCCTATCAAATCATATAATTATTACAACATGAATGTCCATAACTACGAAGTTACAGTACATATTTTAGAGGTCAAAAGTCAAACCTGTCCTTTCAAAAGGATAAATTCCCCATGGGTTCTTTCCGCTCGATCCTTCTCCATTTCTATTGACCTGAACAGCGCTTCGTTTTGCGTGTTGCAGTCTTGAGCTTGTTTCGTGAGCGTTTTCTTCACGGACAATAAAACTGTCATTGAATCCTGGAGAAAGTTCATTCCGTTTAGTTTGGATTGCATTTCCTGGAACAAAAGGTCGCAATTATCATTGTTTAGAATCGAAACTGAATGATGCAGTGTCAATATTATTACTATGACATAATTTGACAAGTTACATTTTGGTGACGAGCGTCTTTCTCTTTCATATCAGACACTTCTTTTCGTAGCGTAGGAAGAAGCTGCATTTTGACTTCGGTCCGCTTCGATTGGACATTCTGAAGGTGACTAAATGATTGAAGTTGATTGCAAAGGTTCTCCATCTGAGAAGAACAGTTAAAAAATGTGAAGTTATTTTACGTTAAATAATGCATTCATAGTTTTCATAATTCATAGGTGATCTTATGATCTTGCTTCTTGGTCAGTGGTGTCAGTGATATGAAAAAATGAATTATTATTGTCATAATTATTATTACGTTTTTAGACAAAGTAGCCCTTTCACTGAGCACCGACTCCATGTCCGCCTGTGTCTTTCGCCAAGTGTTGAGATATCGATGGAGGGTGAGTCGAGCTGTGTCCTCCAATTTTTTGAACAACGGGTCTTCCGGATTTTCCATGTCCACCATGTTATTATGCAGTCGTTGCATCAGGAAATTCGTGCAAATCTTCTGAAGCATTTCATCGTAACAAGAATTTGACAAGATACACCTCATGAGTTTGTTCTCCCTTTCCTCTCGACTTCTGGGAATGTCTTCATTGTTGCGAGTAGTTAGCTTGTACTTGCTTGTTCGCATACGTACTTTTGGATGTGGCTTCATCGCCACGGAACATTTGTGAACATTGTCGAAAGAGCGATGCAAATTTTTCTTCTTCAATAAGGTGAAATCAGCGTTATGACTCCCTTTGTCCTTCATGGAAGAATTTGGAAGTGACCTTGACCTTTTAGGGGTCATGAATGATTTCCTTCCATACGGCTTTCGACGATATGAAGACTTTTGACCATTGTTAGCATTGAAGATCAATGATGTCAATGAGCCCAAGTGACGTTCCTTTGACTTAGGTTCCTCATCGTAAGGTAAGGATAAGAGACTTTCTAGCGATCCTAGCCCAAGTATGCTTCCAAGATCAGAACGATGAAAATTCTTGGTTTTCGACTTTGACAACTCATTTTCGCAAAGTAGAATCATTTTCTGATGATTTGTTAGTGAACCTTGAGGAAAACTCTAGTAGTTCTTTTCGCTAAATACTAGACTTGTGACGAAACCTGTCAAAGGGTTCATTTAATGGAGCAGTATTTCTCAGGACATGGGAACATGTATGTGGTAACGTAACTTCGGTAACCATGACATGAAATGTCGGCATTTTCAATGGTCAAGGTCAAAGGTCACTATTGATCATGCTTTCAGCGAGAATGAGTGTAATGGTGTACCCCATAGAAAAATTCACATACCCAAGAGCACTAGACTGATCGAACAAAATCCAGTCTCGCATTTGTAATCCAAATGGCCGGACACTTTTGGCAACTTTTTGCATTATTGTGTCATGACTTCGTTTACAGGAATGTCGACATTCCAGAGTTAGCGAATGAATATTACCAACGATTGCACACGCGTGAAATTGAATGACCATATATGTCCCAACTGTGAGCCCCAACATGGTGAAAGACGTAAGATCCAAAATGGGATGGAATCTTATGAACGAAAAGCACCCAAACAAGTTGGTCACGAAAGACATTACAAAGTAAGAAGGAATAACGACTCCAGCTCCTATCTCATTCATCAACTTTGTTGTTAAGTATAGGATTCGAATGGAGAAACGAAGCCCTTGGGAAGAGTATGGCTTAGAAAGCAAGTCTTTGTCGTTGGTAACGCGTGTCAACCAGAAAATTAGTTTGAAAAACGAAGTTATTCCAAAATTCAACCAGAACAAAGCATTGCTCATTAAGTGGGTCGCCATTAATGCAAATACGACAGATGATGTCAGTTTTAGCCAGAAAGTGTCCGCGTGATGTTTAAACGTGACCAACATGAAATATCGCATTGGATCTTGTTTCACGGGATGGAAACAGTGTGCCAGGCCCATGAAAAAGGGGACCAAAAGTCCCATAAAGTTGAACAGTGCGTAGAAAATTTCCACTTTTGATGTTTCTGACGCCGTCATTCCAGAATTTGATTTCACCTTTGGCCATAACTCTGAATATTCAATTTCATGGTTACAAAAATACAAAATAGAAAAAAATAGCCGTCGAATTTGAAACAGAATAGTATTACTGTACACCTTGCAAACACTCATCCGCTTCCAAAATTTGATTGATCATAGACAAAAGTGTTCGATAATTCCATAGAGTTGTCCAGTACACAATCAGTGACGAGAATACGATAACTGTCATTGTCGCGTTGACCACAACCGAAGCAGAACCGTAAGTCCCACTTGGATGGAACAATTCCCGAACGAGATCTCCGAGAAGTAAGCACGCAAAGAATGTCGTGACACATGCCAAAAGTACGTTCAAAATAAGTCGCAGGGAACAAGTTAAAGGGACAATCGACAGTACTCTTCTATGCCTGTTTCCCACATCTTCCCAGTTTAATTTGTATGGGCTCAGACGAGTACATTTGTCGTAAATGAAGAAATACAGGTATAAATTGTCGTAAGGTGGTCTCTTCATTTTCGAGCATTTGCCGACCAAGTGTGCAAACTTGTGGACTTGGCCTTGATTTGTGGTCCAGATTTCCAGGCACACCCATTACATTCTCGACCGATACAATCATGCAACTGTCCCCTACCCGTACCTATCATTCATGAAATTACTGCTCCAGATGAATAGTTTCGCTAACCAAAATTACAATGGTTCCAAAAAATGAGTTGCAATTTTGAATTGGAAATAATTTGCTTTGATTTGCGACGTTTTATTTCATTGCCTATGAACATCGTTTGAGTTTTACGAGTTACCAAATAAAGCCAGAAGCAATTTCTGGAAATACGTTTTTTAAATATAATACAAAAGTTTAAATATCATTGAAAGCTGGAGATTGTAATTTCACTCGACGTTGTTAACTTTGTTAACTACCGTCATGTGCTGAACTATACTAAATTCTATATAATTCACATGGTATACCCGTTGATGGGGTTTCACTAGTGACATTACAACATTTAGAACAAGACGTAAAAAACTATAGCAGTAATACATTGAATGATTGACCACTTATAATGATTGAAACACATTATTGTAGCTCAATACTAGAACACTTTAAACAAAGGTGGGTTCAATTCCTAGTCTTGAATCTGTTAATAACAGTATGATGCACTATATGTAAGTTTGAGATTGAGCTGCTCGTAAATATTTTCAATACCCAAAAAGTTGTAAGAAGAGTATTCGAAAAATTCGAATTCACAAATTCAACGAGCTTCTCATTTTTCAGTCGTTTCCTTAATGTTCTGGACTCTGGAGCTCACCATCGTTCGATCGGATCGTCTGAGAGTACAGACTCGTCTGCCTCAATCTCTTCAGCGGATTGACCACACATGTAACGATTGAAGTGATCCTGACGTCCCTGCTGATGAGAATGACGATTATGTGTTCGACCGACCTGTAAACGGATTTAGTACCAAATCAATCAATGAACTTTCTCCGAATAAACCCCTGATTCTGCTTTTATACACCTGTTTTAACTTACATAGCCAAGCGGTTCTTCGACATGTCCAGGAAAGCTTTTACGACGCGGATTCGGGCGTTTCGACGTTTCTTTTTTCAATGCTGAAATTCGAATAGCCATCCTATTTTTTTCAGTATTCGATACACGACGTCCTAATGGCATGGGTTCCTGTGGAGCAGTCTTGACATTCTGTTTCTGTTGTCCCTGAGGATTTTGTGACTGTCTCGTCAACTTAACCGTCGACATCTTAGTTCCCGAAACATCTCTTTTTACTGCACATTTGAGCTGAGTCGTTTTTGGTGGAACACGTTCCAATTTACACCTGATCTCAGATCCCTTAACATCTCGATTAGCTGGCCCTTGTTCAAGGTTGATATTGGTCAGGTCCTGAGGCTCCTGCTTAATGTGAACCAGTCCAAATCCACCCATTTTACAACCCAGAGCAGGTTTCTTGTCCATCTTTGAGATCTGCAAAAATTAAAACGAAACCACAAAATTAAATTATTCAAATATCAAAATCCCATTCACTTTATCAATCAAGTATCAAACACGCACATGAACAAATACGAAATACCACGTGCAGAGCTTTAAGAATACGCCTTTGTCTTATATTCATTACAATAAAACAATATGAGCCGACAATAAATTTATTGAATAAACAATTCAAGTTCAGCTGACAAAGTTGAACTCACACGGCTCACTTAAATTAACGGAAGTTGTGCACCTTTTTAAAAAAATGATAAAAGTTTAACTTTTCTCTTTGAGATTCACTTACGAGATTACGAGAAGAGTTTGTTTTGCGTTTTTTCTCCTGACTCCTGTACGTTGCTCTCTCAGATGAGGAATGAAACTCAAACTCTGGCAAAGGGCGAAGATGAAATGAGCTGAGGTTACTTCTTCGTTCTTCTTCCTCTGCTTTTCAAGGCTTACAAAACTCACAATCACAGAGATGCAGAGCTGACGTCATTCCTTACTGAGAGCTCGAACCTCAAACGTTTGACTCGAACCTTTCCATTTGAGAACTCGAACTCGCTGGAGTTTGTTGTAACTTGTGACGTTGTTTGTGACACGAACAAAGTAAGTAGGGAACGAAAATTCACGAAATAGTGCGAGATCCTAGGTCAACCATTATTATTTTGTTTCGTTCAAAATGAAGACTGAAAATGAGACGGCGACCTGTGTTCACTGTGAAGAACACGAAGATGTCCAGAACCTTTTTTCGTTCGAGAAAAAGTTATCAGCTGGAGGAACGACGACTGTCGCTAGTGCTTTGGAACATATACTCGGGGTCAAGTTATCGTTAACTCCTGATAATAGGAGGCAAATGAAGTTGTGTGTTTATTGTTTTGAATATTTAAGAACATGTTATCAAGTCAGAGACGATTTTATGAAGAGAGGAATGCCCACGGGTTTTGTGTCACAACTGATGAATCAGGAAGGACTTGTAGGACAGTCTTCTAGAACAGCTGGTCCAAGTGTAGGAAAGACTCCAGTCTATCATGGTGACGAAATTACTAAACGAATTATGAATATCACCTTACATTTTATTTGTTTGATTTATGTTAGTGATGCACTTTTAAAATGTAGATTGCTTTTTTTTCGCAGACACGAAAGAAGGAGACCAGTACAGGAGGAAATTCAAATTGAGAAATTGCTATGTGGCCCTCAATAAGTTACCGGATTATGTGACATCGAATGTTCAGAGTTTGATGTTGAGGTCAAATCCTCAGCTACCGCCACCATCGAAAAGGGTCCGATGCGACGTTGACGACTTGGGTCAAGTTGACATGTGGTCAAATGATTGCGATTGGAATGATTCTCCTCCGTCACCAAGTGCATACCTGGACATGAAGTTTGAGGTCTTTGAAAACAATATTTCAGTAGAACAATCAGCAGAGACACCCACACCGGGAACAAATCCGGTTTCAAGTCGTCGTGTGGATTCCACAGTGAAGACGATCAGCACGACCGAGGATGCTTCTCGGACACAGTATAATTGCGGAGAATTAATAAAAAGTGACCAGACGTTTCACTGCTCTGAGGAACACTGCAATGAGGAGTTTCCTTTCGAGGCAATGCTTTGGTCGCACGAAGTGTTAAATCACAGGGACCGGGTCCCACACAAGTCAAACCGGTCTGGAGTTCATAAATGTTTCAAATGCGATAAGCTGTTTCTTGGTCACATTGGAAAAATGAATATCATGGACCACATGTTTGTACATTCAAAGGAGTTACGATTCAAATGTCCAGTGGATGGCTGTGACTACCGAACGTGGACTAGACGAGGCGTTTATTATCATAATACCTCAGTCTCAGCACACGCACATTCACAACAAGCACACAGACCAAATAAGTCGTCAAAATCAAAAGTATTCCAAATCAATTGCGCAACGGTTGTGCATTCCGCTGACAACGACATTGTGGTGGAACAAGCAGAGGAACGAATTACAAGTTCGGACGGTAGAGCCCTGCGAG
>JABASF010002320.1:0-15400 GCA_019776145.1 Harlomillsia oculata
CGTCCGCGAATGTTTCCTTGGTAACCAAAATAAACACGTTTCTGTTATTTGCTATTTCCATAAATTTGAAGGGAATTTGGAGGAATGGGAATAAGACAAGAAGGAAACTTAAAAAATAAATGAACGAATGAACTTTGACCTAGCCTAACCAAAACGTTATTAAAGAAGGATAAGGCGAACGGGGTAGGCGTAAGCAAAATTGTTAGTTTTGAAGAAAGGTAAGGCGAACACCGTAGGCGTGAGCAAAGATGTTAGGTTTCTAAAAAAAATTCAATTGCCGAGGAAACATTCGTTACGAGTCCATGCTCCGGGGGGAGAAACCGGCCTCAAGCGACGAAGCCGCGGCGGGTTTAATCCGACACGTAGTGTCGGCGAGTGCACCTCGTCGGCATTAAATCGAGGCTTCATCTGTATGGTGTCCATGCAGGGTGCCTTGACGCTTTAAAGGGTGGGGAAAGTTAGGTACTTTTTGAAAAAAATAAAAAGGTTGCCAACGGAAAAATGATAGATTGGCATTGACAACCGTGTGGAGAAATACAGGGTTTCGACGCTTCCTCTCAAGGGGTGGAAAAAGTCCTCCTCTCGCTTTTGTAAATATTATTGCATCGTCACCGTGTGCATGACATGACACGTTGCGCCAAATGGATGTCAATTTGCAAGTCCTCTTTTAGGTAATGAAAAAGATACCTGCAGATAATACTCGTTGCCGTTTTATGCGGATACTTTCTAAATGCATTCTGTGTGTCTGTGTATACTAATCCTTTTTACATAATTTCATTCGCAACGTCGCCTTCCCATAGCGAGAGGCGTTTGTTACCAAAAGAACTTATGAAAAAAGTAACAGCTTAACATGACATCATATCGTTTACATTGGAAACCGTTGTATTTGGATTCTTTAGCGATTCGTTTATGTCGCGTCGAAATACAGCCAGATTTTGCGTGAACCTATAAGAAACAAGTTTTTATAAGTATTTACTACAATTTAGAACTGTAAATTTGAGAAAGAATAGCAACCAACACACCGATCTCTGTTTTTCGTAAGTAAATTTCTTTCAATTCCTTCCATTAGATTTTCAAACCATTGTACCATAGCAGCTTGCTTCTCCGGGGGTTGGTTTCGTACCACAGTTTCCCGTAATTGGCCAAAATACTGAAAATTAAAATTAAATTATGAATTTTTGAGTTGCACATTAATTGATTACTTTTTAAAGCTTTCAAGTTATATATTGATATAGGGTAAACCTACTTCTTCATTTAAAAGGATAAGACCAAGCAGCGGCCGAGACATGGACCACTGATTACGACAGTCTTCGAACATCACTATATTTAATACAGTAGCTAGCATTTGTTGTAAGATTTCCGGATGTTGTTCCACTGTCTGGAGGACTCGTTCGTTATTTGTCATGGGCATCATTCGAGAAATCTTCTTATCTGTAAGAATTTCATTCACTTTATTGTAGTGTACTACTAATACTTTCACTTCGTTTTCAAATTAAGTCCTTTTACATAGGAGTTCCACTACAAAGCTCGGTTTAGCGTAATCTTCTTCCCATTTTAATTCGACATGCGATTAACGGGTTGTATACATTGTACGTGCGAAAAAAGAGACGAAGTCGGTGCGTTACGTAAGTATACGGTATATCCAAAAAGACTAAAATCGGTTAGCCAAGTCGAGCTTTGAAGTACAACCTTCCGGTTCTAACTCACTTTTCAATGTCCACTGCTTAAACAAATACGTGACAATATGGTCCAGTGTGGCACAACATCCAGCACACACCATGGTATCTGTAAAATACAGGTACAAAAAGCGTAAAGAGTAGATATAAAATTGGTCATTCAAAAGACGAAATATTCTAAATGTAATATCCTGTCTACTAAATGTAAATGGTGTGAAATCATACATCATTGAAATGTGAAATGACAATACAATGCTTGTCGTGAATCGTGATATCCGTAGTACATAGTATATATGTGTAGAAGGACGTGTACGGATAAGAAATTGTTAGCACCAATTGAAAAATGCAAACTGAGCACATGCGCTAAAGAAAAGTGACTTAACGAAGGATCAAAAATCCTATAATAGTACAGGATATATTTAGTGCTCTTAAACATTGCAACGATAGACCACAATATCAAAGGTAAAACTGACAACTGAAGAAACCATTTACAGTATTAGCAAATGATCGGCCTCTTGCGAAAGGTTTCTGCGGAATGAAAATGTGCTGACACGACCACCACAACGGAGCATAAACTGCTAAGCCTCTCCTCTCTATACTACCACCAATAGGATAGGCACACAGCATGCAAAATATAATAAAAGCGACAGCAATAAATAAATACCATTATTCGACACTGAAAACAGCGAGTTACCGATAGCAGCAAGTCCTTCGGAAATGGATGATAAAATATAAAGGAACATGTTTGGATCCAAAGAAGATAGAAAATTCATATGATCCTGAGCTACACATTCAAGTAGAACGTAGTATGTTTGAGACAGTTTTGGATAATCCTGCAAACAACATAAGTTTAAGACATGTAACCAAGTAGTCCTTAATACATTATATAGAATAAGCATTAAAAAATAACGTACCATTAAATCTGACAGAGGAATTGACAACAGCAGCTTAACAAAACAATTTAAAACATTATCTAATGCTTCGTCTCCATATAACCGGAAAACTCCAAAGTTTACATAATTCCCACACAAAGCCGCTTTCAGCATTAGGAAACAAATGGAAATTCCTTTAAGTTTCATTGGATACAACTGGGCCTTTTGTGGATCTACGACAAGAATACGATTCCCTGCAAAAAAAAATATTTCATTGGTTAGTTCGGAGCATCCGTTACTGGAGTAATGTCTTTAGCATAATAAATCCTGCAATGTCCAGAAGTATATATAATACAATCAATCATCATCTAGAAGACATAAACCAAGGCATTAGGAGAGACGTAGCCGAGATTTTTGCAAGCTGAGGAAGGATGCAAGCCGTATATGTACCACTGGAACGAAAGAAACCGAGCAACGGAAATTCGCCTCCGCGCCCATAGACGCGGAGTTTTTCCCACACCTCTTTACTACTGTTTATAGACATGGTTCAGTCTGTCTTTGGTTTATCTTTTCTCGATGATTACTGGAATACAATAAGTCAATAAGCCATCATTTTAACCTAACTTACCATAAGTGCAGATCATCTTGCTAGCTTCTCTAAATAACAAAATCCCATTAGGTGAACACACATCAAACTGCAATCTTTGTGACCGATTCTGAGCAAGTTCGGCGAATAATTTTAAAACTGGGGTAGTCACATGAGGATCATGATACCAGAGCTCAATGGCTCTTTGGAGGATAGGAGTATATGTCGGATAACTAAAAATATGAATATAATCAAACTTTTAGAATTAATCTGCAAACCCATTTATTGGGTGTGAACTTGTACATATTATACTTACACCCAGTCAAAGAACATCATATACGACGTTCTTGTGTTGAAAGCAAAAACAATCCCTCTAAGATCTCGTGCTAAACCAACGACACGCCACTTGGTCTCTTCAGGCCTAAACAAGGTACTGTCTGCAGTAGCCAACATTTGGCCAACTGTTTCCATTGAGGCTAAAAGAAGCATAAAAACGGATGGTTAATTACAAGTCACTCTGGCATTTAATTAGGAAACAATGAAATTAATTATTAGTGTATTCAAATTCAAACCTGTCAAAGGCACCATGAAAGCATGAAATTTATCTTCATCTTCGCCCAAATCTACCATCAACAGTCGACCTAGAGCTGTGTAAAATACTGTTCGGAACCGAAGATCATTGACATTTTGATTGAGCCCCAAGAAAGGAAAATGTTCACCCTAAATCAGAAGTAATTACATTAATTAGCAACATAGTATTTAGTACTCGATTTTACAATATAAAAGCCGAAGTCGACGCGTACTGTATGGTTGTTGAGCATGAACTGCACTTCATCCAATTTAACTAGCTTTCGAACACTATTGTAACCCACAGACAAGTCATTAAGGAGTGTGAGAGTCTTTGAAAGGATACCTTCACAACGACTCCAATATTTTAAGTTTGTTATGCTGCAAGTAAAGATAACAATATATAACGATTATATCCAGAAACAGAAACGGAAGTAATAGTGTATGAATTAAGAGAAAATTGGTGTAAAGGTCAACAGATTTTACATTTTTCGAATGAAAACGCTGAGAACCATAGTTTCGTCAGACAATCCAAGCACTTCTGACAACCTTCTGTAAACTTTGGAAGCCTTTTGCACCTACATAGATAGGAAACAATCCGTTAAACTCTGTGTGCAAATCGATAAAAGTTGTATAATACTTACTCTAGTACTTACCTGATCGCCAACATATATTTTCCTGAACTGCTCGAAAAATGAAAGAAAGGCAAGTTCCAAGCGTTCGCACCCACCTTGAACCAATCGCGAGTCTGTTAATCGCATTAACTGCAATATTCTGTATAAATGACAAAAATACAGTTTTCACGAATACATAAACGTCATAACAAAATATGCGTAGTTAATCAATGGTAGCATACCGGCACACTAATTCTCCATCCATGCTGTCATGCTCTTCATTCGTATTGAAGGACACCCTTCCTCCAATCGCAGCACCAATTATGTAAACCAACCAAGTTAATTGGCCTAGAGGCACAAATACACATTATTACGGGTTACGGTCATTTATATGTATTTAAATGTGTACGTTGCTGAATTAATCAATTGCCTTCTTGAACAGTGATATCGACATGGCTTTGACTACGATGCTGTAAAACGTCTTGGTAGGCTTGGGCTGACTGGTCAAATAATTGAACAATAAGCGCACACGTTTTTTGGTATTCACAGCGTCCAATGACTGACAACTGTTCTAACTGTTGAGTGACCATGGCTGCATCTTCTAATGGGTCCTCAGTCCCTTCTCTGCAACAGCAGTCAATATGTAGGCAAACTCGCGACATTGAAGACAAAAATCTTGAATATACCATTTCATACCTTAGACAAATGGCCACTGAATCAATTCTGGAAGTAACATATGCTCGAGTAACTTCAGGAGTGTACGTTTCCAGCATATGTGGTTCCGTCGCTTTGACATACGGAACGGACGCGACCATCCGCTGCCACAAACTCAGCAGGTAATGTACACTGTTCGGTGCAACCTGGAGCATTTGCTGTACGCATAGTATAAATATTGTTACGCTCGTGTAACGTATTGTATGTATTCCGAGTACTTTTTCATATCAGTGTTATATAGTCGTTTTGAAAACTTACTCTCAAGCTATCAATCGTGAATTTGGCAATTAGTTGTATAGCGTCAGGATAGCTTTCGACTATAACGAGTTCTCCCAGTTGATAATTCGACTTCAGCCGAGCCAGTAATCGACAAAATTCGTGATAATTGTTGGTGTCGCTGAGTCCCTACACAGACAAATTATGTTAAATTATAAGACTTGTGTTGTTATAATATAACAATTAAGTGAAACTTACATGAGGATTTTGCAAAATGTGTTTAACTCCATTCACTAATTGAGTCAAAAATTTTGCTCTTTCAGCATTGCTAAACAATGACCGTCGTACAGAAGCAATTTGTACCAGACATGACAATGCCTAAGATAATGATATTATTAGATTAATATTCATATTTGGATTAAACTATGAAGGCAACATCATCATTTAGGAAAACAAGGAATCCTCGAGTCAAATGATTTAAGAAAGTTAGTTGTTTTTAAAATTTAATTACAAAAAATATCAAAGGAATCGTCGTTTTCCAAAATTGGCATACAATTCATTACAAATTTGCAACACACCATAGGTGATAACGCAGTTGGGAGTGTGTGATACAAATCAAAGAACAACTGAAGGGTCGTGAAGTCTAAAAATGCAGGACGCCAGTTGGTTGGAATTTGGACAGTGCAGAGATCATCAGACGACTCATCGGTGGACGTTCCGATAAAATCAAACGTTAGACAATTGTGAGCCAAGCGTAAAAGTTGGTTTAACAACCCTTGCTATATATGAAAATAAATAAAAATGAAAAAATTACTAGTATTGTAGAACAGTAAATACCGCTACGATAAGTTCATACAAATCACAATACCTGTAATGCATCTTCAAAATTAAGAGTTTTTCGATTGTCTAATGCTGTTTTTAAAAGAGTACAACACAATCGAAATATCTCAAACAGTTGCTGGTCTCGAAAAGAAGACGCAATCTTACGATGCTTTGTCAAAGACCTATTAGCATCTGCTTCTGAGACTTGATTCATTTCGCTAGTTAAGACAGACAATAGTTGAACGCCCACAGTGGCTTGTTCAACAGAACCCTAAAAATAGCAATAACATTGTGTTCTTAACATTAAGAATGCCTTGATTTTGAAATTTTCAAAAACGTAATAGTCATACCTGCAGAAAATTGGTTACATCTGTAATCACATTGCGGAAAACAAATTCATCCTTCTCTAAATCAAACCAACCTAACTTAGTAATTCTAGCAAATAAGGTAGTCAGAGCTTGCACTACAAATCCATCCAGTTTTATCCTAGTAGCAAGGTATGAAATTATGTAGTTCCCTGAAACAAAAATGAAACATACTGTTAATAATGATACTAAATAATTGCTGTAATAGAAATAATCCTCAACAACATAACTCCATTCAGCTTACTAATCTGAATGCGCTGCTGTAGTGAAATTAGTTGGGCGGGACGGGATACCAATTTTGTTAATGTTGTGGCAGCCAAAAGCTGTGCATAAGACGAAGTGGCTCGTTCCAACAATAACTGACATCTGACTAAAGAATCTGGGGAATTCTAAAAAAAAGTAAAGCATGCATCATATTATGCAAACGTTGCAAAAATTCTATTTGTCGAGGCATAATACAAAAAATGGCACGCCATAAAGAACCTGAAAGCTGACTAAAGTTTTCTCCGCATCTGCTCGTTGGTTTGGATCGCTGGACTCATAAAGATGCTTACACAGCATCTCCAGTTGCTGAATTTCCTATATTACAAAATTACAATGAAAAATTGAATAATGTGTTAACCGTTATAAACTATTAATTTTCAAACTTACTTGATCAACTGCCATTGTATACACTTTTCCTAACAGTAGTCTTTTATTCCATTTAAGATAAAAACTGGTGAAATTCTTTTGGGGAAATGTTTTGCTACTCAAGGTGAGCTTGCTGGTATCCTATTCGGCCTCACACATTGACATTGACATTCCTTTCCGATACAGCCTATAAACCCCTATAAACAAAAGGAATAAATGTCAAAAAATTAAAATTTAGAACATTAAAATACAAAAAATTATTGCTAATCCCACTTCATTTACAAACGCAGGTAATGTATCGTAACGTAACGGTCGTGTAACGCATTCCAAAAACCATAAAACCGCATGCCTTATAACATGTGTTTTAATGACCTATTATTAATTTTTATAACGAATTGTCCTATAATTTTATTTGATTCTACACCATGAATAATACCAAAAGATCTGACGTGACACGCCGTCACACTACTCACTTTTATAGTATCTACTCATAAAAAATAAACTGACGCAAAAAGAACGCCGTAAAAGTTCAAATGTCGTTAAAATGATGTAAAATCAATTTTATTGTATTTTAATCACTTCTCACAAATTAAACACTCACACGTCACATCACAAACTGAAAAGAATTTTCCTCACTTATTTTCTTTCCCGAGGTGTGTCAGCTGTCCCATAAACATTAAGTAACGATAGAAACCAAAAGGGGACAAGGAAACGATCACAACAACAGGGTTAAATGGATCAAAACACCCAATCACATTGATTTTTTTCAACTTGATTGTCGTGTGAATGAACGTGGAATGAACCATTTGTTGTCTTTAAGACAGGACGACGACCATCTTAATAAAATGTTCAGTCCTCCACAAAAACACAGATATTTCTAAACTTTCCTTAGTATTTTAATAGTACGCACAATCACAAAGGTTGAATAACCACTCAGTATACTTATACGTTGACTTTCCACATAGAAGTCAACTGAAAGACAGTTTATTTTATACTTTGTATTTGTGTTTATTATTCTTACCAAAACTGTCAGGCAGGGATTTTGCGTACACATGGACTATATTAATTCCAAAACTACCTTATTTATAATGTACGTATTGTACAAAAGCTGTGAGGAAATTGAAGGATTTTATAAATAGGACACAAAATGTAAGATACTTTTAGAAATGTCTACGTACGACCTACCGTGTAATTTAAGTTCTGCTTTCGTATCCTTAAATATAACAACAAGGAACATTAACTTTTAAGTTATGATAAGAAACCTTGGTGCTTGTAACACAAAAATATAAAGAGGTTTGTCCAAAGTTCTCCAGCACACGGTGATGTGAAATGATGAATATTGGTGTAGTAACGTACAAGTTGTGTAAGTTCACATAGGATTCCAATTCCAGGTGATTTGAATGGGGAAAGGGAAATTGCAGTAGGTTATTAGAGAATCACGCACTCACACACATTTAGAAGGAGAAGCAAGCGAAACATGAGGCAAAAAGGGAACTCAACTCGAACACAAACACACAACAAGAAACAAGTAGTGAGAAGAGGAGCAAACTTAAACGGCAAAAAAACCACAAAAGCTAAAAAGATGCAAAGACGAGAGATCTCTTTTCTCTCAATTCTCGTCCTACTCGCTCTCGTATTGCGTTGCGTTGTTGTTGCACTTATCTTTTCCTTCACAACATCACAATCACAACTTCAAAACTTCATCTCTACAGACTCCAACTCCTCAAGCTCAAAAGCTACAAAAGAGCCAAAGCTAAAAATCTTTGCTTTAAAAACCATAGTGCAGGTTACAAAAGGCCTGTCTGGCACTACTGCCCCACTACCACAGACACAACACCAACAATCACACGAATGCATGCACAGCAAAGCACATTTTCTTGCTTCTCACACTGCACTGCACTGTACATTTCATTAATTTTTGCAAGCGATAGCAATAATAGTGCACGCAAAAGTCAAATGCACTAATGCTGAAAAACTCCTATTCCTAACTTCTATACTACAGTGCAGACTGTATACTTTTGCTGTAATTGTGTATACTTTATTAAGCAGCTTTATCTATAATTGTATACTATAGTTATACTTTATTCCTGTCTTGTCTAGTCAGTTGTGCTTAGTATTTTAAGTACAGACTTTTACTATCCAAGCACAAATATTAGTTGCATTCATTTCATTATATTCTTTCCATTGCATTTCGGTGATTCATGATTCTACATTCTACACAGCTTGCAAAACTTGCAATCTAGACTCTATCACTAATATACAACATGCGCACAATGCACATGTGACTATTAGTAAACCACACATGAGTTCACACCAAACGAAACGACCACGTCAACTTTGTCAGTTGTAATTGTAACTTGCAACTATATGCATGCAGAAGCAGAATGTCTTGACTTTTCGTTATTTAATTTGGGATGAATCTTGACATTTTGGCTAATCTTTAAGGGCCTGCTTTGTGTTTTCAAAGTGCTTATACAGTTGCTACGATCTGTACGTTCAAAAGGAATAATGGGCAACTGGACAATAGACAACTTTACACGAGAAGGAACTCATTAAGTGTTTGTTTATGTAATAGTAATCACATTAAAAAGTTAATGGATTAAGGGATTACTACTTAGACATTTGTATCGCAAAATGGAACAGTCATCAGGATGTTGACTTTTGGTGCTGACTATACACTCATGAAATGAGGCATGCTTTACAAAGTGTATTATGAGAATAATTAATCAATTTGAAAGTTACTAATACTGTATGGAAAAGTGTAACTTACTTAAAAATATTTAGCCGTTGAATCTGGATAATCTCCGGACCAAGGAATAACAGTACTGTTACTGTTATTTGATGGGCTGGGGTTTCAAAACTTTTTAACGATGATTTTTTTTACTAAATGCAATGATGCAAGTAAGGTATAACTCGTATACTTGACAGCTTAATTGAATGATGACCTTTCAATAAATGATAAATGATTGATGATCATTGGGTGTGAATTACAATATAGTTGTACAGTGTACAGAAGAGAGTATTGTGAGAATGTTTTTGTGTTCTTCTTTCTCTCAGCTGATGACTTGTAGTACTTCACGTAAAAGTTGGCCTAAGGATCTGAAAAAAGAGTTGCAGAGTCACCAGGAGCTTTCGCTTTCATCAGTCAGGAGAAACGTATATTTACTTTCGGGTTCGGGATTTTAGTCACTATGCGGCTCTTCCAGTTCCAGTTCCATGGAAATTGTTCAACTTCCTTGAATCCTATTTACGAGCTTTCTCTCTCCTCTGCAAATAAAATCTACGTTTCTTTCTCTTTGGAGAGAATCACATAATGCGTCACAGAAAAATGATGGGTTGGTCGGCGTGAAATGGTGACTAAAAGTGACCAAGCGAATGGGAGGGTCTGCTGCCAATAATGACGCCATTCAATTAATGTTAATTAGAATTAACTAAATATACCAATCGATAGCCCTAAAACATACTCTAATGAACTTTGCATTTACACAATTTCCCGAAATTGACCCTGACTTTGTGACCAAGTGACCAGTTGTAATCGACGGTGGGTCAGTAGTTGACATAGGGATAGGGAAAAAGATTATACGTATATTTTGTAATTCTGTCTTTGCCATTGCACCTCCTTTTCCTACGTTTTCACGTTTCAACCTTCTTGCCTTCACCTTCAACTTTCTACTACATTTTGCTGTTGAAAATTCAGCAGTGGGTATAGCAATGGGTTTTTTATTCTACATTGTAGTGTGGTTTTCTATGTCTATGACGCTCCATATGCTAGTATGTTGATGTTCCTTTGGTAATCTATGAATTTTTTTCATTGTTGACTGTCGTCTTATGTATTTGACACAGTGATACAGGTTTATATTAGCTTCATATGTGTGAGATGAAAGATGAACTAGTGACACAGCGACATAGGAGCTATTTTATTGAGTAAATCAAGAAGTAGCTTTTAAACTATCTATTGGCTATACGGTTTTTGTTAAATTAACTAGTTTTTAATACATTTTGGGTTTAATTATTTAAAAAGTTGAATGTGTTCATATCTTTTGTTTTGTAATTGAAATCTTGTACTTATTGAAGTTTTAATACTCCACTAATCAATTTTGAAAGTCTTAAGCACTTTTAGTTCATTTCAATCATCAGTATACTACTTGAAATTAAAGTTAACAAACATTAGTGTTATACGTTTTACGGTATACGGCAAACGTACGGTCATGCGCTAAGTGTCGATACGCAAAACGTAAACGTATCACTGTTGCGTTTACGTGTTACGTGAATTGCGCTAAGTGTCTATTATGTAAGATTTTATAGAAATGAAAATGTTACGTTCTACCTTTTGGTGTATGTTCAGTAAAAAGTTGTTGAGTTTGCTGTACACCGTAAATATCAAATGTCGGAAAGAAATGATTCCATCGTGGCCTCATGGGATCACGGCGACTGCTTAGACGAAAATGAAAGAGGGAAAGGGAAGATAAGTCAGTTTTGTATCACAAAAGCCTTTAAGATTGTGAAAGGATGTATGCATTTAGCAGTAATTGTTTACGTCCGCAAATTCACAAGAACGCTGGATCTGGATGTACTGACTGAGAGGAAAAGCGCATGCATTTTGTCCTTGTTATATAAAGTGAATGATGTATCAAAGCTCATAGACTCCATACGGTATCTCAGGTAAAAGATGGTTGACGGGTAACACAGAAACCGGAGGAAGTGAATGAGACACGGTTGAAGATTGCATTGCGAAATTCATGCACCGTACGTTCAACGGGAAACATGGTTAGCGTACAAGTGAGTTCAAAATTGAAGAAAGGACGCTTCCTTTCTCCTTGTTCCAGGAAAGTATCGGTTTGGGCCCTTGGGCAAACTGCATTTATCGTTACGACTGTCGACTGTATTTGCTGATTCAAGGAAACCTAGAACACAATTTATACGCTGGTATCGACGCTCAAATGCTCCATATCAACTTATACCAATTTGGCCAATTTGACTCAACAGGACTCAACAGTATCATGGGAAAGACTACTTCCTCCACACCAGTTTTACTTTTCAAAAATTTCAAGTAGTATTAGGCTGCTCCTTTTTCACGATATTGTACATAAAAATTGACTTTTATTGATGGTTACCTTCCATAAAGGGAAAATTCAGAGTACCAAGAACTTTCACTCTATTAAAAAAGAGAACTTTCCTTAACATCGTCTTTTCCCGAAAGCATTTGGGTACTAAAACAATTTTATAGATCCGCACACGTTTCTGAGAAAAACATAAGCAGTATATTTTTAACTTGATATCAACATTCCAATTATTTTTGTATTTGCAATCTCACATTATTGTAGAAGCTAGGATGCATCATGAAAAGGCATATGCTTAGAAAGTGTACATGAATGGAGGACATGAAAACATGTGTATTTTGAAAAAGAAATTAATGGTAGTCTCCGCTTTCGTAATTTGAGGACTGTTTTCAAATAGTTAGCTGAGAAAATAGCTCCAGGGACAAGAACGACAACAAAAGGAAAACTAAATTATGAAACTCAAAATAACATCAGTATAAAATGCTGAAGGTAGAATTCATTGTGCACCTATGTAATATTGTAATGGAGTCTACGGAATAATACATAAGAGTGCGAGGAGAAGGCACGCTTACATTAAAATGCTTCGTCTTGAAATATCAAATATGTATACGATCACCGATCACTTAGATAGCATACATACAGGTCTTTTTAGTATTATTTATACACTGTTGTTGCATTTTTTCTGTTTCCGATTTGATTCTGTGATGTGATGTGACCATGTGACAAATGTGTCCGCTCTAACGAAAGAATGCCACATTTGTCACACTGAATTTTATTAAAATGCTTTTCAAAAAATGTACACGCGTCACGTAACGCTAGCTAATGAATATAGAAATTTATAGAATATAATGCTCGAAGGACACACGGTAGTGGACGGGTAGACCCTGTTTTATTTACTTGACAAAGAAGTTTTAGAGTTTTACTAGTCCGTGGAATTTTTATTTTTTCCTTGCTTCGTTGTCTCCGTTGAGTTTATTGTGCCTTCACTCTTACTATTATCCCACATGATATTTTGTTGTTACAGTCAACTTGATGACGTTTCACAGAATCACAGGAAGCAGTTTGAGGGACCCTGTGGGTTATTTTTAACTTTAAATTGGGAATAATGAACGAGCAGAGTGTCGAAAATCATCGTTTTAATTTCAACCGACTGCTTCCTGTGATGAAGAATTGAAGAACATAAATCAGGTTCAGAAATCCATTAGAAATGATTAAATGGCAAAAACTTTTTAAAATTTCAAAGGAGACTATCACCGAACTGTAGGATTAATGATTTCATGAGCGTTTTCGTAATTAGATGTTGGAATTAGACAGACATGATCTCATTGGAACGAACGTGACGGTTAACATTGGAAAAGTAGACTGCATTTTTTTCCATTTCCTTCACGAAGATTTCGGGATGGAATTGAAAAGTGAACGACGCATTCCTTAAGCCCAATAACTTGCTGGATTACGGACTTTACGGACCATATTTCATGAACATAGTAATTGTTGAACGTGTTACGATTGATAGGAAAATATAAAAATGTTCCGATTGATTTGACCTATACAGTAGTTTGCTTTTAGGATTATTAAAATACTAAAATGTATAAGTATCTGCGGTTTGCGTATTTGTAATACTATCTGCATTTCCATATCTTTTCATGATTTTTATATCTGAAATTGGGAAGATTCCAAAGGAATTGCCTTATATGCGGTGAACTCCATTTGGTACTGAACTTAGTATAGTGCTATGAGGCTATGACTCATGTCAGAGTCAATTTCATTTAAGTTTTTCCAGTAAAGAAAGTGCTTTTGGATGACGGCAACTTGCCAAAGTATAAAACCTATTCAATTTGCTTGTGTGTCCATAACCTCGTGCTCAACTGGAACCATGAAATGCCAAGTCCAACTTTTCATCTGGTAATGTATGATACATGTTTAACATCCTTATTATTTTTATGTTCCAAAAATATAACAATAATAACAACTTCAATAGGGAGAAATAAATTAAGTTTTGAGTAGAAATAAGTGTGTTCAATGTCAATGTTTTTGAGTTTCCATGTAACTTGAAATCAACGATAAAATGCATGGTGAAAGTTGGGGAAAATAATTTATTGCGAAGATTTGCATACGAAATATGACGAGAGAAGGCTTTGAGCGTGCTATTAAAGTGACGAAGCTATTTTGAGCAGTCGTTGTTGGAACAACTGTAGAATTTCAATATTAGAATTGGTACAATTGGAACAAGAAATGTTTTTCGTCCTGAGACAGGGATTTGGAAGTGAAGTTTACATGATGTGCAAATGTAAATCACATTCTCATAAGCCAAAGGGAATAAAATGCGAATGAGCAGGAAAAGGAAGACAAAACTCCTTGCGTTTATGTTCCTTGGGGTAGCACTTTGCAGCTTCATTTTCCATATTTTCTGGGGCATGTTCCATTTCTTAAGGCAAACGACGACATTCATTGTTTCAGTTGTTTCTTGCACAACTGCAGTCCAGTTTCCGTTTTTTCTGCTTACAAATACACCGATATTTGAGTGGAGGATCCGACTCATCCGACCCATGGTTTCCCATTGCATTAAAGTGCAAATCGTGCTGTTCATTGCAGTTACAGTTTGCTTCTTATGTCCTCCTCATTTTATTACATCACTCAATGGCAAATAATTTTCTGTGAATGGCTAAAAAGTGCTTAATGCACTTAGTAAATGAAGAAACCCTTTGGTATCCGTTCCTGTTATTTCAAGAAGCCGTAACAGTTGTAGGCCGTGAACTATTTGTAACTTAATTATCACACTTCTGTACTGAAATTAGTTACATAATACTGATTATACCGGGACATTCGTAAACACAATTCTCAGAACTTGTATTGTTTTCAAAAAAAGTTATATCCAATATTAAATTTCAAATTGACAAAGCACTATAATAATAATTAGTTAAGCGTTGAATTTATAAATGCAGTTTTGAAGATTGATACACATATGGTACTATAGTTCAACCACGAAGTGTGGAATATCAGTTACAACAGAATTTCAGTTTCCGTCCTCTAGTTCTCTATGGACCCAATTTCCTCTCTTTTTTCTGTTACGTACGTCATCAAGACACATGAGCGAATATCATTTTTGTGGGTGTGAAGAATGCGTCAGTGTCATTCAAGACGTATCCTTACATAATCATCAAGGCAACCATACCGCAACGATTAGCAACAATTAGCATAATGAATTTTAGACCCCTGGTTGCCAGGTAATTAAGCTTCTGACACTATGACATCACCGAAATTGATTTTTTTTTTCATCC